>JAFLJL010018786.1:2500-5000 GCA_018398815.1 Conus ventricosus | reverse complement strand
CGCACGCACGCACGCACGCACGCACGCACGCACGCACGCACGCACGCACGCACGCACGCACGCACGCACGCACACACACACACACACACACACACACACACACACACACACACACACACACACACACACACACACAACACACGTGCACACATCAAACATAAAAATGTGCATGCATAGGAGGCAAACACAGATACGCATAGACAGACAGACAGACCGGGACAGAGACTGACAGAAAATGACACACACGCATGCGCGCGCACGCACGCATGTAGGCACGCACGCACGCACGCGCGCGCGCGCGCACGCGCACACACACACACACACACACACACACACACACACACACACACACAACACACACACACACAACACACACACACACACACACACACACGTAGACAGGGAGAGACAGAGAGAGGGAGAGAATTAAATCAGAAAAGTAGAGGGGGGGGGGAGAGAGAGAGGGAGGGAGAGACAGAGAGAGGAGAGAATTAAATCAGAAAAGCAGAGGGAGAAGAGAGAGAGAGAGAGAGAGAGAGAGAGAGAGAGAGAGAGAGAGAGAGAGAGAGAGAGGAGGATTGAATCTGAAAGGCAGTGCATAGAGAGAGACAGAGACAGAGAGAGACAGAAAGAGACAGAGACAGAGAGAGACACAGAGAGAGAGAGATGGGGGAGGATTCAGTTTGAAAGGCAGTGCCAAGAGAGAGGGAGAGAGAGAATACAAACATTTATATTGAGGGTAAAATGGATAAGCTAATAGATTTTTTACACCATGCCCTCAAGAACAATAACAGCAACGAATAATATCAAAAATAAACATAAACAGAGAGGGAGAGACAAAGAGAGAGAGAGAGAGAGAGAGAGAGAGAGAGAGAGAGAGAGAGAGAGAGAGAGAGAGAGAGTTGAATCTGAAAGGCTGTGGCAGCAGACAATACAGAGGAAACACACACAGACATATTTTCACAGGCATAAAACACCACATACTTGCTTACATACATGTGCGTGTGCAGCACACATGGGGGGGGGGGGGAGCGAGAGAGGAGAGAGAGAGAGAGAGAGAGAGAGAGAGAGAGAGAGAAGAGAGAGAACGCACAGAGAGAGAGAGAGAGAGAGAGAGTGAAGGAGAGAGAGAGAGAGAGAGACCACACTCACATCACACACACAACACACACACACACACACACACACACACACACACACACACACACACACACACACACACAAGAGTTAATTAAATCAAATTAGATTAAATCACAACACACAAACACACTTAAAACAAGTGCATGATTGAACCGGGAGGCATTGACAACAGACAATGCGCGCAAACAAAAAAGACAGAGTGAAAATAATGCAGCAGCAATACAAAACAAAACTGAACACATCCAAGAATGGAACACCCATTTTACACACTCCCGTCATTCCTGCTGCAATGGAGATACTGCCACAACACCTCCTCTCCTCCACACGCACATATACATACACCTTTCCTTCTTATGGGATGCCGTTACAATACATACACCTTTCCTTCTTATGGGATGCCGTTACAATACATACACCTTTCCTTCTTATGGGATGCCGTTACAATACATACACCTTTCCTTCTTATGGGATGCTGTTACAATACATGCACCTTTCCTTCTTATGGGATGCCGTTACAATACATGCACCTTTCCTTCTTATGGGATGCCGTCACAATACATGCACCTTTCCTTCTTATGGGATGCCGTTACAATACATACACCTTTCCTTCTTATGGGATGCCGTTACAATACACACACCTTTCCTTCTTATGGGATGCCGTTACAATACATGCACCTTTCCTTCTTATGGGATGCCGTTACAATATATACACCTTTCCTTCTTATGGGATGCCGTTACAATACATACACCTTTCCTTCTTATGGGATGCCGTTACAATATATACACCTTTCCTTCTTATGGGATGCCGTTACAATACATACACCTTTCCAATCTTATGGGATGCCGTTACAATACATACACCTTTCCTTCTTATGGGATGCCATTACAATGCTGTGAACAGTGTGTTGTCTGCCTTCCTTGGCTCACAGACAGCGATGCCGTTACAATGCTGTGAACAGTTTGTGTCTGCCTTCCTTGGCTCTCAGACAGCGATGCCGTTACAATGCTGTGAACAGTTTGTGTCTGCCTTCCTTTTGCTCACAGACAGCGATGCCGTTACAATGCTGTGAACAGTTTGTGTCTGCCTTCCTTGGCTCACGGTCAGCGATGCCGTTACAATGCTGTGAACAGTTTGTGTCTGCCTTGCTTGGCTCACAGACAGCGATGCCGTTACAATGCTGTGAACAATTTGTGTCTCCCTTCCTTGGCTCACAGACAGCGATGCCGTTACAATGCTGTGAACAGTTTGTGTCTGCCTTGCTTGGCTCACAGATAGGGATGCCGTTACAATGCTGTGAACAGTTTGTGTCTGCCTTGCCTGGCTCACAGATAGGGATGCCGTTACAATGCTGTGAACAGT
>JAFLJL010018785.1:35485-53137 GCA_018398815.1 Conus ventricosus | reverse complement strand
CTTAAATTTTTGTTAATCATGGGAAAATTAAAAGGGTCCATTTGATGGGTGTCGTTTGGAGTTGTATTCACAAAGTGTGGTCTCTGTATTCGTTAGGTGCAGGTAAATAAATTTGCCAGATCGCTTGTTTAGATAACCATTCTTTGCTGTTTGTTCACGACTCCCGCCGTTTGGCTTAGCTTTTTTTGCCGTGATTCCTTCCAATATCCTTTGGGCGAATAATAGATTTTGTTCATTTTTATTCAGCCAATTTATGCGCAACAAAAAAACACGACGGCCCTACCAACGACAATAAACGCGATTTCTTGCATCTTTTTTTTTCGGATGGTTGAAAAAAGTCGCGAATTTTGGGGGGGGCAATGTTTCGATTGGTTTGCCCGTTACTAGATAATACTCTTTTATTGCTTGATCAACATCTTTAAATGTGTAAGCTGCATGCCCCTGTTTTTTCAGTGTGTTATTAATAAAATCTAACTGCTCAATTCTCTGCTTTTCTAGTGTTTTCTTGTGCTGCGGCTAGTTTCTCCACAGCTTTGTTATGTCTTTTTCTCTCTCCGTCATCCGTAGTTTACTAAATGGTAATTACTTCCGCTAAAAGCAAGCGCATTCACCACAGCGCCCCCTACATCATTACGAGTGAAGCCATTTTTTATAAATGTATTTTTTATTTACATATTAATACTGTCTGGAATTATTCCTTGCTTAACTAGAAATCTTTCGTGGCGAACGAAGCTGCAATAATAGCGATTAGTTTTGCAGAATCCTCAAAGCCTAGCTTGCCAAGATCTGCCGGTTTTTATTTTTAACAGGCTTTACCAGCATCGTGTATCCTACACTTGGGCCTCCAAAAAACAGCAGAATGGTATACAATTTGGGTAACAGTTTTTTCGGTGCTCATTTTAAAAAATAAAATAATTATAAATTAATAAAAAACATGAACAGCGATGATCTACTACAGCTACAGAGCGCCAACCCCTGTCTTGAACTTATGATTACAAATGACCAGGTTGATGAGCAAGCTATTATGCCTAAAAAGGAAAGGCTGTATTCTTTGGCAGCATGTGGAAAACAAAACAGTTCCTCGGAAATGAATTCAGCATTGAACAGATTCAACAGATGTCGCCACAAAGACATTAAAAAAGTATTCATAACAGGTATGAAGCGCAGCTGGGGTCGAGAATGGTAAAAGTGTTGGGCAACAGTTCTTAGTTTGTACACTAAACTAGTCAGTAGATTTGCTCCCATTGATTCTTGAACAAGATCTTACGTATGATTTAATGCAAGATCCAGTTTTAACAAAGTCATTAGAGCCCTCTAGGGTGTGATCTGTATTCCCAGATTTGGAACATTGTTATCGCCTTAATCATGGATTAATTACTTTAATCATATGATTTTATTTCCTTCAAAATGAACGAGCCAGAAAATCAGCAGAACCAGAAAACACTGAATCGGTGGAGAAAGTAACAAGCCAGAAAATCAGCAGAAAACACTGAATCAGGTGGAGACCAGTGAAAAGCATCCTCATCCTGGGCGTGTTAAAGCAGGAAAAAAATTAGCAGAGTGGAACAGACAAAAACAATTAATGTTACAATCACAGAATATAACTCATCATAAAAAACATAACACCGCCAACGCCAGAACAAGTTGATTCAATGCCAGCTATAAAAAACTCCATGCGATTCAAGGGCACCAAAGTTTTCATGGAATATTGAACTTAAAACTGTTGTCATTTTTGGTGCTCTTGCTGCTGTTGGGGCGGTTATTACGGTTAAAAATTTATATAAACACGCTGGAAAAAAAACAAGAGCCCAAACAATCTCCACCACAAAATACCAAAGCCGAACACAACAGCACGCCAAAACCGCCAACAACAAAAGTTCATATTGATCCATTTGTGATGCAAAATATTTAAGAACTTAAATTTAAATTTTTTTGATAAAAATGAACATGGCGTATTATAAAATGAGGGTGTCAATAAATAAAGACATGGAGTCTATAAAGACATTTCCATAGACCAGAATTGTAATCAATGTGGTTGCTTAGGATGTAAGAATTCATTAAGATCTATGCTGACCGATTTCGCGCAGAGGACGTTGAGCAAGACATCCTCAGCGATGACGCGTTTTTTGAGGCGTGTGTGTACTATATTGACATCTACTATTTAAGATAAAAACATAGATTGTAATTTTTTTTTTTGATAATTAAAGATAACTAAAATAAGAACTTGGTTGTACTTAGAGGATGACTTAGTTATGATCTTAGGTTGACTTGAGTAAAAACTTGAGGATGACTTGGGGCTAACTTGAGTAAGAACTTAAAAGTGACTTGGAGTGGCTGAGGATGATTTGAGGATGATTTGAGGATGACTTGAGGATGACTTAGAAGAAACTTGGGGTAACTTCAGTTAAGAACTTAAAAGTGACTTGAGGATAACTGAGGACGACTTGAGTAAGAACTTGAGGATACTTAGAAGTGACTTGGGTAACTTCATTTTAAAAAACTTAGAAGTGACTAAGTGGTGCATGCGTGGGGGTGGGGGGAAGCAGGGTAGGGTGGGAGTGGGAGGTGGGCGCGCCCTTTGATTTTTTATAAGAAACAGATGTCCAGAATATGATATATTATTATCAGTAAAACAACAAAAATGACAGCAGCAACAACAAAAAACAAAAACAGCATATATACAAGCACGATCGCACGCACACACACACAAGATAGGGAGGTGCTTGCATGGAGAATGGAAAGGGTTTTTATGGCTGGCCTTGAGCGCTGTAAATTCAAGACGGCTGTCGGTCTCTCTGTCAACTGAAGATTATTCAAAGCGGCCACCAAGTGCATTTATCAAAAGCTTGATTTAATAAACAAGACAGTTGAATAAAGTTTCACTCTGTGGCCGCTTGAAAAAGCAGCCAAAAAGTTGAAGCAGGACGTTGAAGCGAAGCAGTGAAGCCCGTAATCACAGCAATATATACAAAGTCATGGAGTGCTTGGTGGAAATTCAAGGCAGTCAACTCTAAACAAAACCAACCGTTCATGCATGAGCGGTACTATATTTAGGTCACGTCAGTAGTAGGCCCGCAGTACTATATTTAAGTCACCTCAGTGGTAGGCCTGCAGTGGTCTTACAGCCGCGCGCACTGTTGCTAAAACGCCACACAAAACCCGCCCCAAACAAACCCGACGCTCCAGTTTGGCGGGGTAAGGTGGGCTTTGTAGGTCAAATTGGCAAAGTCTGCCGATTGGCCTAGTTTTGTTGGGCGCTAGTAAAACTACCGCTGTGGAAGTGGGTCAATTACTCCTGCCATGCAGGTTCTAACACGTCATTTGTATCATGCCAGAATGCTTTAAAGTTGGGGTTGGATTGTATGTAATTTTAGAATGAGTTTTCGTTTGCTGTATAACTGTTGAAAAAAAACGCAGTTTGTGAAATTTTGAATAAGAATAGAAACAAAATGACACTTCAATTAGTCTTCTTACACGAGTTGGCTCAACCAGCAAAACTTCTTTCAGATTTGGACTCCCAGTTTTTTGTTTTTGACTGTTTCAAAATTGTCTTTGCTTTCTGAAGCCAATGCCCTAAAAAGAGCCTGAGAAAGAGATTTCTTTTCACTATCTTTCACTGAGTTACAAGCCCCGGGGTAAGATGGGGGTCATTTCTTGAACAGTTTCAAAGGTTTTTTGGTTTCATCAAATGGATCGGAAGTCAGCTCACAAAGCTGTGTTTTTTAAATATTTGTCAAGATCTTCAACTGAGAGTTCCGTTTTTTGTTGAGGAAAAAAAAAACGAAATGTTCCTTTGGCTTTGAGGGGGGAGAACAAAGGGTCGCCACTCAATTTCTTTGTCAAAAAATTTGCCATGGCCTCATGATAAACAATGTAATTTTTCCACAAGATCGGTCTGTTGATCAGAAAGTTTTCCTTGCGAAGATAACAACATTTCATCCATTTTTTGAGTAATATTAAAGTCACTTCCAGCACTGACAGAAGGCATTGAAACATCACTTTTCCCGACTCGCCATGTTTTTAACACACACAAGTTCTCTCTGAAAAATGCTAGCCACACTCGCACACGTCTTTACAGCCCACCAGTCGAATGTAAAATGGGGGCAGTTGTGTTTGGTTGCCACAACACAAAGTGTCACGTGATTTAAGCTCGGGACTTGATTTGATAAGAGGCTTATGCGCAGTAAACATGTCTGAAACTGTTTTAGCTGGCGCAGCGCGAGTCCCGCCTTATGGCGGTTATAGTCCTAAAGTCAGTCTGTCTGTTTGTCGGCCACCCGGGAGGAAAGTCGGGTTGCGACAGATTGATCTAGGAACCGTGAAACGCTGGCAGAGGGCCAAGAGCCGATCAATCACGTGGATGCGGGTCGCTTCGGTTCATTAATCTCGAAGGAGCACTGCCAACTCTAGCAATGACAGCGCAAGTTTAAGGGGGGCATGTAAGATCGTATCAATAGAACCGTATGGGGCGTGTTCAGCGACTGTTGCTTTTCCCCCACTTACTCTATGGGGTGCGTTCAGCCACTGCTGCTTTCCCTACGTTACTCTCTAGAAGTTTGTAGATAATCGTTATTTTTTTGGTTATTGAAGTCTTTACTTATCAGAGAACAGCATTTTACCAATCCTGGGTAACTTCGTCCGAAACTAGTTGAGGGCTAAAGCCCGAAAATGGTTGAGGGCGAAAGTGAGCCAGGATTGGTAAAATTTGTTCTCCCTTTTTGCCAAGCGTCATTTGACCCTTGCAACGTTCTTTGATGTTCATAGAGCCTACGATTCAGTATGGCATTCTAAATTGTTGTACAAAGCACATGAAGTAGGAATACGAGGTCGTTTTTTTCCCAAATTTTTGAAAGCTTTCTTATCGGACAGAACTATCCAAGTCAATGTTCATGAGGCTTTATCAACTTCTAAGACAAATTTAACATGGGTTTTTCCCCAAGGAAGTGTAATCGCTCCAAAAACTTTTGCTAATGCTTTACGATATTAAACAGGTTAATACAAAAGGTGCCACATTAGCTCTGTATGCAGATGATATTGCTCTGTGGAGAAATGTAAACTGCAATTTTTCCAACAACAAACCAAAAGAAAGAAAATCATTGAACAGTATCAGGAAATAGTTGACAATATTTTTCATTACATGAAATCAAATGGGTTCCGTTTATCTGCTCACAAAACGGTTTTTGTTGTCTTTACAAAGAAAACAAATTGCGTTTGAAGGCAGAGAAGCTGTCTTTATAAAGGTAGATAATAATTTAATATACCCAAGCAAACAAGTTAAGTTTCTCGGTGTAATCTTCCACTATAAACTTTTTTGGAGTAAACATATCAATTACCTTGTAGAAAAGGCTAGGAAAAAAGTTGGTTTATTACGTGTTCTATCTGCTATACCTCTGATTAACTGGGGATCTAATCTTGTCTATGTCGCCTCAGGGCTAGTTCGTTCAATTCTGTCGTATGGCCAAGAAGTTTCTTTTACAGCTGGAAAGACAGATTTACACAAGCTAACCAGTATTGACTCATTAGCCTTTAAAATTGCATTAGGACTTCCCCGATGGGCTTCAATTGATTTGACGTACAAGGAGGCTGGTGTGTTACCCTTAAATGAACACAGGCTAAGTTGCGCCTGTAATTTTACAGTGAGAGTTAGAACCATTCCAAATTCAGTAATGACTGAACTGGATGGAAGTACGTATGTTTCAAGAGAGATCCGTAACAAATCGGTACACATGTCCCAAGGTGATTATGTTTCCCCAGTGTTTCAGAACTGTAACCTGTCTCTTGATGGTATTGCCGAGGTTCCATGTTGTTCATACCCTTCGTGGTTGTCAGAGCAGGCTGAAATCATTACACTTACGGAGATCTGAATAAAAAAGATAATCCTCTGTTACTATCATCCAATGCCAAAGACTTGATAGATAGGAAATACGATTCCTATCTACACATTTTCACGGATGGTTCTGTTTTAGATTCTTCCGATGTTGGGCTTCCTTTGTAATACCAGCTCTCAGCATTAGAAAGAAATACCATATTACGAAAGGATGTTCTATATTTACAGCAGAGTTATTTGCCATTTTGAAAGCACTAGATTTTATACTTGACATGCCTGTTATACATAGACAAATACTTATACTATCGGACTCAAAATCAGCGCTTACGGCTCTACATTGTCAATCAAAATCTAGTCGTTCAGACTTGGTGTGTGAGATCTTATTTCTCATTCATCAGCTAATAACCCGGGGTATCAATGTAACTTTGTTATGGGTCCCGGGACACTCCAGTTTACGTGGCAATGATTTAGCTGACTTTTATGCAAAGGAAGCTGCAAGAAATAAATCTGATGTTTTGAATTGTGATATCCCTCTTTCTTCATCTGAAGCTATCCACATTCTGACAAGTTCAATCTGGAGCATAAGACAGAATCAGTACCTTGAAGATTCAGCTCGGAAGCACAGATGGATGTGACTAAACCAACAAACACACACACACACACACACACACACACACACACACACACACACACACACACACACACACACACACACACACTCGCGCGAGCGCGCACACGCACGCATGCACACAAACACACACACACACACGCACGTACGCACGCACGCACGCACATACGCACGCACGCACGCACGCACGCACGCACGCACGCACACACACACACACACACACGCACGCACGCACGCACGCACGCACGCACGCACGCACACACACACACACACACACACACACACACACACATACGCACACGCACACGCACACGCATGCACACATCCATGCACGCACGCACGCACGCACGCACGCACGCACGCACGCACGCACGCACGCACACACACACACAACGCACCACGCACGCACGCGCACGCACACACACACCACTGTAAACCCCCCCACCCCTGGGGGTCTGCCCTGACAGGATCGGTCTAGGTGGGAGTAAAGGGGAGTGACTGACCTCACACCCCCCGAAAGAGACACACAATAAAGATTACGATACAACACCCCATTTATTCACACCAACTACAGTCATAAATAAGCATTCCAACACACACAAATGCACAATCACAATCAAGCATTTCAACACACGACATACACACAATTAAGCATTCCAACACACAGCATGCACAATTATAAATAAACATTTCCCATACGACGTACACAATCACAACATTTCAACACATATAACATATACACAATTATAAAAAAACATTTCCGCATCCATCCCTTTCCACACCATGATTGCCTCCACACCCCTGCCTCTCCAAAGTCTACTGGAGCACCCTGTCGCACTAGGTGCTCCAAACCGGGTCGGTTCTTGAAGAGTCGTCAAGGCCGACACCCTCGACACACAAAAGCAGGCAGTGAAGAGCGCGTCCCGGGGGGGGGGGGGGGGAAACGTGGCGTTGTTGTTGGAGGTCCTGGACGGGGACCAGGACCGGCCAGTCAAAAACCACGGGCTTTTCTACCAGAACGTGGTCCGACCAGTGCGTGATCCCAAACCCGCGCGCGGTACCAACCAGAGCGGGGCCCCCAATCAGCGCGTGGCACCAACCAGTCCGCGGTCCCGACCAGAGCGTGGCCCCAGCCAGCGCGTGGCCCCAAACCAGTCTGCGGTCCCAACCAAAAGCGTGGCCCCAACCAGAGCGTGCCCCAACCGCTCGGGGCCAACCAGTCCGGCTCCGGGTGAAGCCCCCGGGAGGGGGGGAAAGGTAGCTGGAGGAGAGAAGAAAGGGAGGGAAGGAAGGGCACTGGAAAACCCCGCCGTCAGTAAAAATCTGACCCATGCTGTTAAATCCTAACAGCCACTCGCATGAGGGCGAGGGGAGGTCTACTAAATACACCAACAACACCAGCTCAACACAGACCTGAGCATAACACAGTAACCAATCAAATCAGGAATGTTCGTTAAAGTCTTCTCACACGAAGCGGGTAAGAGACTGCATTAAATTAACAGGCTATAAAACAAATTGATTGTCTTCACCCTTTCCCTCTCACTCCTTTAACACTTTCCTTTCTTAGGAAATGAACCAACACAGCAACCATCGCCTTTATAACGCCACATTTGCAAATAATAATTCAATGGCATAATTATCACATTTTTAGCCACATTTCAAAATAACACAAATCCCCAAACCCACGCATCCGAACGACAAATCATGCGTACGCACGCTCGCGAACATAAAACTCGTTCTCCTTGCAACACAGACGGTGGCCGAAGGATAAGAGTCCGGCGAATGTGACAAGGGCGGACGGCGAGACCAAGCAAGTACCAACCCTGAATCACCGGGTTCTCCCATCCCCACCGACTACCGCATCACGAGATGCATTAAACGGGAGAAAGAATTTTGGATATATAATTTAGAATGGCAAGGTTAAAGACTGAATTAACCAGAAAAAAGGTCTCAAACAATATTTCTTTTACAATTTTGAAAACAAAAGAAAATTGCGCAAAAGAGAAGAATAGGCCGGCTAACAACAACAAACCAAAACAAACAAACCACGAAACTGATGCTTACCAGCTCCCCGTGGGTGACCCCGAAGAGGCGGGTCAAACGACTCTCTCTGCCCTCTGTCCAGTCGAGGGGAACAGAGGCACAGATGCGGAAAAAGAAGAAGTGATGTCCCTCTCCTACAGGCCGACTGTAGGAATTGAAGATCCGACTGTACCTTCGACGATACGGTGAAGAACCAAGACCGGAGCAGGCGCTCCCAGAGACATCTTCCGCTCGAGTGAAAGAGTTTAACCTCCCAAGCGATGGCGGCCAACATGCCACGCTAAAGTCACGAGTGAGCATACTTCAACTAAAAGAAATGAAGCACGTGCGACAGGTAAAAAGACAGGCGAGAGGCCGATTAGACAGCAAGTTCGAGAGAAAGGTTTCCAGCCACCCGTGAACCTGCAGATAAATAGCATGGCAGTGGAATTTGAGAGAGAGAGAGAGAGAAAGCAAACCCAACGTGAGCTAAACTACACCAAGGGCAACCGCACCACAAGCCACACTAAGGGCGGACACGTGACAACAACAACGATAATAAACAAATGAATAATTCCGCCACCCCTTTGGGTCAAACGTCGTAGGCCTCGTGACAAACTCGTGACAAACCCCCCTTCTAAAAGCATCTGTTTCTCTGAGATTTCAGTGCTCCTTTGAACCTTGACGCATGGCAAAAATTTACCACAATGGGACCGAACCCCAAATCTCTTTTATCGACAGAGTACGATAAATCCAATACAACCATTCTACGATAGAATCACACAGGGAAATACATAATACTACATTTATCAAACAACTAAGCAAACCTTCCCAACCCTGAAAGTAACAATCCGAACCTGGTGATTCACTTTCCGTTTAACATCACTGAAGTGAAAAAAATGTCACTACACCTGATACAGAGACCAAAGGGGATATGACCCTGGTTGAGGGAAGTGTCCCTCACGGACTGATTTTCCAATGTGCTGACTACGGAGCTCGGCTAAGTTTGTCAGCATCCGTATTACAGGAACCCTTGAATGACGGAAAGTGAACGCATGACTCTGCAGTTCCACTGCCCAAAACCCCTGAGTTCATCCCTGGCCAAAAGAAGTCCTGTCTGACTCGCTCGAGAGTCCGCTTGGAGCCCATATGACCTGCCATGGGGGAATCGTGGGCCTGCCGGGAACAGATTCTCTCAAGCTTTGGGGAACGACAAGCTGCTTGGCCACACGATCTGCCTCAGTGAAAACCCTAAAAAGGATCCCCCTTTTGGAGCTTGAAGCTCACCTTGGCGTGTCGGGCAGATGAGCGGGACGACCCACCAGTTGTCGCAGGCGTGGACATCCAAGTCCCTGGCCTGAAAAACGGATCATGGAGCAGGATCGGCCCTGGCCAGAACCTCGTCAGAGATCGGCCCGCAGAACGGGACGCAATTCCTGTTCCTGCTTCTTAGCTTTGGCGCGTGTGGTAACTCCCCACCACGCCTGTAGGAAGATCCGTAGACACGGACTGACTGCGTCCGTCCGCAAAGGTGACAGTATTTCCCTATGAAAAGGGAATACATAGGTCGCTCCACCACGAGGGCCCCTACTTCCCCACAAAAGTAGGGGGGGGGGAAAGGAATGAGTCGAAGGACGGGTGGAGGTAAAACCAGCCCCCAACCCGCAACATCAAAAAACTAGCGCCCGCCGGGCCTCGGGGGAAACCCAAAATCCTTATCAAAAAAGACTTGATGTCCCAAACCCCTGATGGTGTCGACCAAAGGGGGAAACCAACCAAGAGAAACAGGGCACTCAATCACCAAAGCGGGATGGCCCCACTTTAGCCAGGCACGGGACTTTGGGAAAAGGGCTAGCCCCACGACTACCGCGGCTTTGGGGACAATTTTTCCAAATGGGGCCAGGCACCACAAAAGAAAACACAGTCGGGGCGCTGAAACCCCCGAGAAACTGCCTCCCTTGTTCCCCCCGCTAGCAGTTGTCGGCGCCTTATTGCCAAAAATCCGTGGGGCTTCCCCCCCGTTTTGGGGCGACCCCATAAGCCCTGCGAGTTCAGGAAAAACCTCAGGGGTAAAATCGCAGCCGAAACCCCGGGGGGGTTCGCCTTCCGGATCCTTAATCGGGGGACACATTTTTTTGGGTAAAACTGTTAAATGGGGATCGATCCTCCCCTCCAACTTAGCCTGACGCCAGTACCTGCGTTTTGCGCACCCTATCACCAAACGCCGAAGGTCTCGTCGTTTTCTTCTTCATGGCCGACTTCCCCCTTAGTCTCGGGGGTAAGGGGGAAAACGCTTCCCCGGGCCCACGCATGCCCATAAGACGCGCCTTTCATTTAGATGACCACACCCCCTTGATACTGTAATCCGAAAAAAGGTGCAGGGCCCTTTTTTTTCCCAACAATTGGTTGAACTAGCAACCTTGTAAAAATTTTAAAAACATAAGTGTCCTCACTGGTTGAACTCGAAGCTTTGCTTTGGGCCTCTAACTCACACTTCCCCTGTCGTAAACCCCCCCGATTTACAGATCGGGAGGCCGCAAAAGGGATTTGTTCCACCCCCCCTCGCAACCTCCATCCTGTCTAGTTTTTCCCCTCGGAGGGCTTCCTGCTGGCACCTCTTCCTCGGGAGCACCTTTTCCCTACGCGATCGCCTTTTCCCCACGCTGATCCTCCTGTCTGGCAGCCCCTCTCTACGCTGAGCAGCCTCCTCTCTACCTGATCCTCCTTTGGCACCTCCTCTCTACGTGAGCCCTTTTCCCTAGCTGATCACCCCTCTTCCCTCGCTGAGCAGCCCCTCTCGCGCTTTTCCCCTACGCAGGTTCCTCCCAAAGGGCCCTTCCTTACTAGGGCTTCCCTCCCTGAAAACCCTCTTCCTACGGACCTCATCCCCCGTCGCTGTCGCTCCAAAAAAACATCGGGACGGAGGTGATGTCCCCTGGGGGGGTTCACCCCCCCGACACGGGGGTGACCCGTCTGACCCGTCCCTTGGGTCTCGCCCTTAAAGGGGAAAGTCCCCGGGGCCATACCCCTTACGGGGGGAACCCTGGAGAAGAGAGGCTTCGGTTTCTGTGACTCAACGAAGCCCACATTTTGTTCACTATATTGACGTTCCGGGGGGAAGTCCAGTCGGGGTCTCGACAGGAAGATCCCCTAGCGAAGGGGGTAGTAAAAGTATCACTGGACTATCGGCTACGCCGGGAATAAGTAGAAGCCTGTAGTCAAAGTACGGTATAATATAGGGAAATCTAAGACCTTTCTTCTTCGCGCACGAGTCGCCTACCCCCAGCCCCGGACGTCCCATGACAACAATATCCAAGGGTTTTTAAATAGGGGGGAAAGACGACCCCAATTGAAAAAAAAATTTTTTGGGGGTGGTGTTTTTTGTGTGTATGTGTGTGTGTGTGTGGTTACGAAAAGTTGGGGTGCTCCCCCTGGCAACACGCGTCCACGCACGAAAACAGTGCGGGGGGGCTCACCAAAAAAAAAAAAAAAAAACCCATGTGGGGCCCCCCCACTCGGGAAAACCCGCGCTCCACCCCGGCAACGTGCGGGGGGGGCCCGGAAAAAAAAACAAACTGGCGAGGGAAATCCGGAGAGAGGAAAAAAAAGCACTAACGCCGTACAACCCCCTGTACCAAAACCACCGGAAGAAAAACAACAAACAAAAAGAATGGCAACTACAAAACGGAATGGCAGCGGCGGCGACAGAAAGGCAAGACTTACGGCCGCCTGCGTAAGGCACCCCGGGGGAAAGGAGGTTGGACCGGTCGATTCCCCCTGGTCCCCCCTGACCCCCCGGTCCCAGGGTGTTTTCAGGCCCCCAAAGCCCCCACACGCTGAGCACCCAGCCAACCCCCCCGAAAAAAACACGACAAACTGTAAACAAATACAAAACAGACAAAACTGAACAGGTACCCCCGCGAAACAGGAGCCCCGTCAAGCCCTTCAATCCCGGAGAGCCCCCAAAATTTGCAGACCGACCCTGGGGGCTGCCTGACAGGATCGGTCAGGTGGGAGTAAAGGGAGTGACTGACCTCACACGCCCCGCAAGGACCAACAATAAAAATTACGATACAAAACCCCCTTTATTCACACCAACATACAGTCATAAAAAAAATTCCAACACAACCCCAAGCACAATCACAAACAAGCATTTCAAAACAGACATACACACAATTAAACATTCCCAAAACACGCATGCCAATTATAAATAAACATTTCCCATACGACGTACACAATCACAAAAATTTCAACACTAAAACATTACACAATTATAAAAAACATTTCCCGCATCCCTCCCTTTCCACACCTGGGGTGCCCCCACACCCCGCCCCCTCCAAAGTCTACTGGGGGACCCTGTCGCACTGGTGCTCCAAACGGGGCGGTTCTTGAAGAGTCGTTCAAGGCCGACACCCTGACACCACAAGCAGGCATGAAGAGCGCGTCCGGGGGGGGGGGGGGGGGGGGGGGGGGGAAAAGTGGCGTTGTGTTGGGGGTCCTGGGCGGGGGCCGGACCGGCCAGTCAAAAAACGGGCTTTTTCCCCCGAAAGTGGTCCCGCCCGTGCGTGATCCCAACCAGCGCGCGGGACCAAAAGAGGTGGCCCCAATCAGCGCGTGGCCCAACCAGTCCGCGGTCCCGGGCCAGAGCGTGGCCCACCAGCGCGTGGCACCAAACCCGTCGCGGTCCCACCAGAGCGGGCCCCAAACCCGAGCGTGGGCCCCAAACCCGTCGTGGGACCAACCAGTCCAGGGTCCCGGGTGAAGCCCCGGGGGGGGGGAAAAGGTACTGGGAGGGGGAGAAGAAGGGGGGGAAAGGAAGGGGCCCGGAACCCCGCCGTAGTACAATCTGCCCATGTGTTAAATTAAACCCCCGAGATGGGGGGAGGGGGTTTCTCTAAAAACCCAACACCAGCTCAACACGACCGAGCAAAACAGTAAAACCTCAAAACAGGGAAAGTTCGTTTTTAAAATCTTCCCACGAAGCAGGTAAAAACGCATTAAATTAACAGGTTAAAAAAAAAAGAATTGTCTTCTCCTCTCTCCTCACGTTTTAAAACTTTCCTTTTTAGGAAAAAAACCAAACAGCAACATCGCTTTATAACTGCCACATTTGCAAATAATAAAACAAGGATAATTTTCAATTTTATAGCCACATTTTAAAAAAAAACAAATCTCCAACCCCGCATCCCAACGACAAAATTGCGTCGCACGCTCGCGAACATAAAAAATCGTTCTCCTTTCACACACAGACGGTGGCCCAAAGGGTAAGGTCCGGCGAAGTGACAAGGCGGGGCGGCGAGACCAAACAAGTACCAACCCCGAATCCCAGTTCTTCCCCTCCCCCCCGACACCCCATACGAGAGCATAAACAGGGGAAAGAAAATTTTTATATAATTTTTAAAGGCAAGGTTAAAGACTGAATTAACCAAAAAAAGGTCTCAAACAATATTTCTTTTTTCAATTTTTAAAACAAAAGAAAATTGCGCAAAAGAGAAGAAAATAGGCCGGCTAACAAAACAAACCCAAAAAAAACAAACCCGAAAAAGATTTACCGCTACCCTGGGTGACCCCGAGGCGGGTCAAAAAAGCTCTCTCTGCCCTCGTCCAGTCGAGAGGACAGAGGGACAGATCGGAAAAAGAAAAAGTATGTCCCTCTCCTACAGGCCGACTGTAGGGAATTTAAGATACCGCTGTACCTTCGCGTACGTGAGAAAACCCGCCCAGCAGGCGCTCCCAGAGACATCTTCCGTCGAGGAAAAGCTAACCTCCCCAGCGATGGCGGCCAACATGCCACGCTACGTCACAGAGGGGCATACTTCAAACTAAAAAAAATGAAGCAGTGCGACGGTTAAAAAACAGGCGAGAGGGCCGATAGACAGCAGTTCAGGAAAGGTCCCCCCCCGTGACCCCGGATAATAGCACGGGCAGTGGAATTAGGGAGGGGGAGGAAAAGAAACGAACGTGACTAAAAATACCAAGGTGCAACCGCACACAAGCACATAAGGGACGGACACGTACAACAACAACATAATAACAAATGAAAAATTCCGCCCCCCAGTTGGGTCAAAAGTCGTAGGCCCCCGTGACAAACTCGTGACACCCCCACACCACCACCACACACAACACACACAACCACCACAACACACCCCCACACCCCACACCCGCACACGCGCAGCACACACCACACACCCACACACACAACACACACACACACCACACACACACCACCACACACACACGCACGCACCACGCACCCCCCACACCCCCAAACGCAACATACGCACACCCAAGGCATGCACACATCCATGCACGCACGCACCACGATCCCGCACGCAAACACACACACAAACACACCCCCACACACACCACACACACGCGCGCACACAAACACCCACACACACACACACACAAACACAAACACACACACCACACGACACGCACACACACACACACACACCCACACCACACACACACACCAACACACACACCACACTTACACACACACATACACAACACACACACAAAACACCACACAACCCAACACACACCACACACACACACAACACACACACAACACATGCCCGGGGCCCACGCGTGCGCACAACACACACACAACACAAAACACACACACACACACAACCACCACACCCCCCACACACCACACCCCAAACCCCCACCCACCCAACACACACCCCAACACACCACACACACACACACAACACACCACACACACACACACACACACACACACACCGGGGCACACACCGCACCGCCACACCACCCCACGGCCGCCCCCCACCACACACACACACACACACACACACCACACACACACACACAAACAAACACACCCCCACAAACACACACACACCACACACACACACACACACCACACACACACCCCCACACCCGCCATACACCCGCGCGCCCCCACACCCCCCAAAACACCACCCACACACACCACAACTCCCTCCACACACACACCCACACACCCACCCACCCCCACACACACACAAAACACACACACACACACACACACCCAACCCCTCTCCCTCTCTCCCCACACCACACCACAACACCACACACACAACAACACACACCACACACACCCACACACACCACACACACACACACACACAACACGCTTTTTTTCCTTTGTTAGTCTTTCAGACACGTTAAAAACCCGGATCTTTCCCGGGAAATTCCCCTTATAGACGGTACAAAACACATTAATTTTGTCGGTAGAAAACAAAATACTTTTCAAACGGCATATAAACTAAAATTTGTGCAAAAGTGCATTATGATCAACAATACGAAAAATGCAGGGACTGACCAAAATGAGCAAAAACTGGCCAAACCCCGGGTATAACGAAGTTAAAAACAGGATTTTACAACGTGCGTTTTAAAAGTGCTTCTCACGTTAAAGGCAATTTTCCTTACAATATATACTACTTTAACTATACTTTGGGGGTGGTCCGGACTGGTAGGGGATTACCGTACTGCCCCAGAGAGATTGATACACAAAAACCCTCCACGCTCCTATCCTTGACTACCTTTTTTTTTTACCGAAGAAAATGAAATTTTGGTCATTTTTTCCATCAATGTGAGAAACAAACTTTGGATAGAAATTTCAATTTTCTTTTTTTTTTTTTCTCGATCAGGATGGAGCACATGGCTGGAGGGGTTTTCATATCAATTTCCCCGTCGGGCATAAAGGGGAAGGAATTTTTTTCCCATATGAATCATAGAAAGAAACACTTTGAATGAAAAAAACATTTTTAATGCACACAAAAAAGACCAGTCATGTAGCTATAGATCACCAACAAAATACAAATCTTCTTCTCTCTCTCTCTTCTCTCTCTCTCCTTTCTCTTTCTCTCTCTCCCCTTCCTCCCTCTTCTCTTCTCTCTCTCTTCTCTCTCACGAACATAAATTCATCTTATCATTAACACTCTCCAATGACCATTAGCACCACTGATTTACGGACCCCATACACAAAAAAAAAACTTCTAAAAAGGGAAAACAGAAAAAAAAATTACTGAGCGTTCAAGAGGAAAATTTTCATTTTGTTTTTTTTTTTTGTTTGTTTTTTTTGTTTTTTTTAAAACTGTTCAAATCCTCATTTTGTTTTTTTTTTGGTTTGTTTCTTTTTTTTTTTGTTTTTTTTTTAAACATGTTAAAACCTCATTTCTGTTTTTTTTTTGTTTCTTTTTTCCCCGTTTGTTTTTTTTCTTTGCTTTTTTTTTTGCGGTTTTCTTTCAATAACCCGCTAGAGAAAAAAACTACATTTTAAAAAATTTTTTAAAAAACGATTGGGGGGGGGGGAATTTGATTATTAAAAGGGGGCTTTTAAACCCCCAAACCCCACGGAAAACCTTTTTTTTTAAATTTTTTTCCAGAAAAAGTTTTTTTTCATTTTTTAAATTTTTCGGGGGCCCTGCGTGGGGGGTTTTCCATGGCAGGCCTTCCCCGGCCATGTTCCCTTTTAATTAGGAAAAAATTTTTAAAAAAAAATGTTTTTTAGCTCCACCTAAAGGGAACCCGATAAAACAACAACAAAAACCCCCAAAACAACAACAACACCACAACAACACCACCACACACACACACCACCCACACACCCCACCAAAAACCCCACACCAACACACACACACAAACCCCAACCACAAACCCCCACCACCACACCACACACACACACAACCCCCCCCCCCACAACACCCCCACAACACACCACACACACACACCACACCCACACACCACACACAAACCCCCACAACCACACCACACCACCACACACACCCCCACAACCAAAACCCCACACCCACCACCCCGCCCAAAGACACCACCACACACACACACAAAACCCCCCAAAAACACAACCCACACACACACACACACCCCACAACCCCCACACAGGCTTTCCCCCCAAGGGCACAACCACCAACCCCACACAACACAACAAAACACACCACCCCCACACACACACACAACCACCCCGCACACCCAACCCAAACCCCCACCACCACACACACACCCCCGCACCACCAAAAAAACACACCCCACACCCAAAACACACCACAAAACCCCACACACACACACACACACCACACCCCCACAACCCCACACACCACAACACAAACACACACACACACCACACCCCCCCACCCCCCCAAAC
>JAFLJL010018785.1:27985-30485 GCA_018398815.1 Conus ventricosus | reverse complement strand
CAACCACCAACAACAGTCCCCATCACACTGTTAACACATCCACCAACAGTCCCCATCACACTGTTAACACATCCACCAACAGTCGCATCACACTGTTAACACATCCACCAACAACAGTCCCATCACACTGTTAACACATCCACCAACAACAGTCCCCATCACACTGTTAACACATCCACCAACAACAGTCCCCATCACACTGTTAACACATCCACCAACAGTCCCCATCACATCTGTTAACACATCCACCAACAGTCCGCATCACACTGTTAACACATCCACCAACAACAGTCCCCATCACACTGTTAACACATCCACCAAACGTCCCCATCACACTGTTAACACATCCACCAACAACAATCCCATCACACTGTTAACACATCCACCAACAACAGTCCCATCACACTGTTAACACATCACCAACACAGTCCCCATCACACTGTTAACACATCCACCAACAGTCCCCATCACACTGTTAACACATCCACCAACAACAGTCCCCATCACACTGTCAACACAACCACAACAACAGTCCCCATCACACTGTTAACACATCCACCAACAGTCCCCATCACACTTTAACACATCCACCAACAGTCCCCATCACACTGCTAACACATCCACCAACAACAGTCCCCATCACACTGTTAACACATCCACCAAAAGTCCCCATCACACTGTTAACACATCCACCAACAACGGTCCCCATCACACTGCCAACACATCCACCAACAGTCCCCATCACACTGTTAACACATCCACCAACAACAGTCCCCATCACACTGTTAACACATCCCCCAACAACAGTCCCCATCACACTGTCAACACATCCACCAACAGTCCCCATCACACTGTTAACACATCCCCAACAACAGTCCCCATCACACTGTTAACACATCCACCAACAACAGCCCCATCACACTGTCAACACAACCACCAACAACAGTCCACATCACACTGTTAACACATCCACCAACAACAGTCCCTATCACACTGTTAACACATCCACCAACAGTCCCCATCACACTGTTAACACATCCACCAAGAGTCCCCATCACACTGTTAACACATCCACCAACAACAGTCCCCATCACACTGTTAACACATCCACCAAACGTCCCCATCACACTGTTAACACATCCACCAGCAACAGTCCACATCACACTGCCAACACATCCACCAACAACAGTCCCCATCACACTGTTAACACATCCACCAACAACATCCCCATCACACTGTTAACACATCCACCAACAACAGTCCCCATCACATTGTCAACACATCCACAACAACAGTCCCCATCACACTGTTAACACATCCCCAACAACAGTCCTCATCACACTGTTAACACATCCCCCAACAACAGTCCCCATCACACTGTTAACACATCCTCCAACAGTCCCCATCACACTGTTAACACATCCACCAACAACAGTCCCCATCACACTGTTAACACATCCACCAACAACAGTCCCCATCACACTGTTAACACATCCACCCAAAAGTCCCCATCACACTGTTAACACATCCACCAAAAGTCCCCATCACACTGTTAACACATCCACCAACAACAGTCCCCATCACACTGTTAACACATCCACCAACAACAGTCCCCATCACACTGTCAACACATCCACCTACAACAGTCCCCATCACACTGTCAACACTTCCACCAACAGTCCCCATCACACTGTTAACACATCCACCAACAACATTCCCCATCACACTGTTAACACATCCACCGACAACAGTCCCCATCACTCTGTCAACACATCCACCAACAGTCCCCATCACACTGTTAAACACATCCACCAACAACAGTCCCCATCACACTGTTAATACATCCACCAACAGTCCCCATCACACTGTTAACACATCCACCAACAACAGTCCCCATCACACTGTCAACAAATCTACCAACAGTCCCCATCACACTGTTAACACATCCACCAACAGTCCCCATCACACTGTTAACACATCCACCAACAACAGTCCCCATCACACTGTCAACAAATCTACCAACAGTCCCCATCACACTGTTAACACATCCACCAACAGTCCCAATCACGCTGTCAACAAATCTACCAACAGTCTCCAGCAACGTGCATAAAATGACTGAAAGGTCCGTGCAGTATCTGTCATTCTGCCAAGTTTGTTTAACACGCTTGTAGTTGCCGAGAAAATACCGTTTCAAAGTTTACCGCGGAACACACACACACACACACACACACACACACCACACACACACACACACACACACACACACCACACACACACACACACACACACACACACACACACACACACACACACAGCCACACGCACGCACGCACGCACGCACGCACGCACGCACGCACGCACGCATGCACACACACACACACACACACACACACACACACACACACAATCGACAATATGGAAAGCCCTTAAGCTATGCAGCGCTTTGCAACTTGTATCACTGTCCCCATTTCATTGCCGTCAGTGTGCAGCTCAGTGATAC
>JAFLJL010018785.1:0-15000 GCA_018398815.1 Conus ventricosus | reverse complement strand
CTGGTGTGAATTAGTCCATATGCGCTAGAGTCCATGTGCCACGAGACCAGTGTCTCACATTTCATATTGATGTGCATTATACAATGTAAAAGGGAAAAAAAGTGTGTTCTTGTGCGTCACATAATAATGGTAACTCAGATAAAGATGCACAGACATATTAATATCACAAAGACAGACAGACTGAATCACACACACACACACACACACACACACAACACACACACACACACACACACCACACACACACACACACACACACACACACACACACACACACACACACACACATGCACGCACACGTCCATGCACGCACGCACGTACGCCCACACACACACACACACCACAACACACACACAACACACACAACACACACCCACCACACAACACCTCACATACAAACACACACACATAACTACACGCATTCCACGCATACGCACACACCACACACTCACCAAAACACACACACCACACACACACACACACACCACACACCACACCACAACCCCCCACCCAAACCCCACCACACACACAACACACACACAACACACACACACACACACAAACACACACACACACACCACACACACACACACACAACACACACACGACCAGTATCTAAGCAGGTAGGTGATTCTCGTTCTTCGTTTTCATTGTCAATGTTGAATGTTGCTCTGTTCTTGCCCTGGAAGACCCCCCCAAAGAGGGTGAAAACGCGTTCGTGTTTGTCTTGTAAATTGTTTGCCCTTTTGTGTGATGGGAGAAGTATTTATTTCTTTTCAGTTTGAAAAAAGATATAGATTGTTTCTGGCAACTACAAAAAATAGATTTAGCAAAAACCGAAAATGGGAAAAAAGAAATACAAAGAAAAAGAAAAAAAAGTTAGTAAGGAATATGAAAATATCCTTCCCTTCAAGCTGGATGGAGAGTAGTGCATATGAACACTCCATGCCATGTGACTCCATCCTGACTCAAAATATTTTTTAAAAAAAAGAAAAGAAAAAAAATTAGCGTTCCTATTAGCAGCTACACTTTTTACAAACAAAGAATGGTTTTCTCAGGTGTGATGAAAAAACTGATTCGAAATTTCATTTTCTTTCGGTTAAAAAAAAAGGATATGTCAAGAGTACGGAGAGCTGGAGGGACTTTAGTGTAGTTTTCATTTCTGATCAATCGGTAATCCACATACAGTCCGGTCCACCCCAGTGTATAGTCTAACCGTCAGGTTATTTTTTAAGGAAGATGTGCCTTCTATGTGAGAAGCAGAGAAACGTTTAAATGCCACCCTGACTCACTTTCGCCTCAACCAGTTTTCGGGCCGTAAGGTGGACCCAGGATTCGGCTTTTTTTACGTTCTCTGACAAGTATAAGACTTCAAACTATGTTTTCCTAATCATTTTCGCGCATACAGTCATTTTCAATACCATCAATTTTTGCGGAGACAGTCACCAAACTAAAAACTTGGCTGAGACACTGTGCGAACTGAGGGCTGGCGTCACCTGCCGTGTGGCGAAAGGATTGCTTGTGTGGATATTTCATTTAGACACGGAGCCATGACTATACGTGTTCTGCGTTTCACAAAATACGTAGCGCGCACACACACGCACACAACACACACACTTACTCTTGCATGCAAACGTCCATACCACACACCACACACACCTCACACACACACACACACATCACACACCACACCACACACACACACACACACACACACACAACACACACACCACACACCATCTTTCTTTCTCTATCCAATTAAAATGTCATAAAATCCGCACACTTCTTCTGACTAAGTTTTACCTACTAACTTGTACACAGGACAGGCAGACCGGGGCTAAAAACTCCCTAGAGTCATTAATTTACGGCTTCCGGTCTTCGTTTCACACAGCGCAGGCAGGCGCTTTCCGGTTGCAAACTGTAGCGACCCAAAAAATCAATAAAGCACACTGGCGGGCAGGCACGCAGCGCACTGCGTTAGGCCTAGCAAATGATTTGGAAATTCTTGATTGCCACGTCGAACACCCCGCATCGGGCTGTTCACGTGACAGACCGGGTTTGCCATTGTTCTCGGACAAGAGGTTGTGTTTTGACTGCGATTCTGATGTGACCCACTGTGTTTTAATTTGTGTTATTTTAAAATGCTTAAAAACGTTCATCTTCCCCTGGTTTGTGCATCGAGACCATAATTTTACTTTAACTGCATGTTAGAGTATTTGTTGAATAGAATTAGCGAAGCAGTTGTGAGACCGGGGGAGATTGTTTTTTTCTAGCCCTTCCCCCCCTAGAATCTAACTGCTTTGGAAATGAACGACTATCTTAAAGGTTGTTGGTTCAAGAAATGAAACAAGAATGTAGCAGTTTTATATGTACGTGTTTGGGCTATCGGATGAGATGGTTTCTTTATCTTAATAAATGGCGCTGGCATTGTGAAGTTGGTCCCCGAAGCAAAAGCAAACCATCACGCGTTGATTGTTGGGAGCTGGCTTGAGACGCTAAGCCATGTTTAAAAAACATGGCGTTCATTTCTTAATGCGGAAGGTAACACGACTGATTCGTATGCTAAAAACTTATATTTGAAACATTTTTGCTGTTGTCCTCCCAAGTATAAAAATGTTCCTCAGTTGTATCAGACTTGATTGATTGTAATACAGATTCAGTGTTCATTTTAGCAAGTGTTCTGTGTCTTTATCGGTATTGTTGTATACTTTTCTACTTTTACTAAATATCTATAACCCCTAAACTAGTTCATCTGCTTCAAGAGTGTCCTTATGCATGTGAATGGCGATTTTTCGATGTTCGGCAAACAAACTAGATAGGGCTAGGCAGACCTTAGTACATCTTCCAGTATGGAGAGGAGTAGAGCGTAGCCGGGAGGCGGGCTGTGGGGGAAGTCAGCCTTGATTATAAATAGCGTTTATACATGAACGGCTTATTTTTAGCCTGCAAGAGGACTGAGGGGAAATCCGCTTGCTTATAAATAGCCGTTTATACATGATCAGGTATTTTTAGCGCAAGAGGCCTGTGGGGGAAATCCGCCTTGCTATAAATAGCCGTTTTTACATGAAGGCTTTTTTTTAGCAGCAAGAGGACTGTGGGGGAAATCGCCTTGCTATAAATTGCGTTTATACCATGAAACGGCTATTTTTATGCAGCAAGAGGACTGTGGGGGAAAATCCGCCCTTGATGGATGCTACTATAATAGCCGTTTATGTGGGGGTGAACGCCCTATTTTAGCAGCATTAGTCTAAACAGGATGTTGTGGTGCTCGTAACTGGGACAGATGTGCCCCACCCCACCCCACGATTGCACACCTCTCCTCCCACCCCCACCCCACGCATGCAACACCTCCTCCTCACCCCACTCACGCATGCACAACTCCTCCTCCCACCCCACCCCCACCCCACGCATGCCACACTACTTAAGTCACTTGACTTACAGTTCTGAACTTAAGTCACTTCAAGTCACCCAAGTTCTAATTAAGTTCTTTAATTAAGTTTTTAATTATTACTTCAGGTCTTAATAAGTTCTTGATTAAGTTCTTGATTAAAGTTACCTCAAGATCATAAACTAAGTCTTCTCTAAGTTACAACCATGTTATTATTCATGTTTTCTTATATTTATCAAAAGAATTACAATCTATGTTTTTATCTTAAATAGTAGATGTTAATATAGTACACACTCACTGCCTCAAAAAACGCGTCATCGTTGAGGATGTCTTGCTTAACGCCCTTAGCGCGGGATCGGTCAGCATAGATCTTAATGTAGTCTTTTTTCATCCGAAGCAACCGCATTGTTTACAATTCTGGTCTATGGAAATGTTCTTTTATAGACTCCATGTCTTTATTTATTGACTTCTCATTTTATAATTACGCATGATTATTTTTATAATAAATTTTAAACTTAAGTTTCTTAAAAATATTATTCCATTTGAAATGGATCAAAATGATGCTTTGTTAATTGCGGTTTTGGGCGTGTTGCTGTTGTCTTTTCTGTATTTAACGGTTCGCAGATTTTTTTGATTGCTTTTGTTTCTGCTGCATTGTGTATTATTTTATAACCGTAATAACTGCCCCAAAAGCTGCAATGGCGCCAAAATTGGCACAGTTTAAGTTCAATATTCCATGAGACTTTGGTGTGTAGGTCTTGTATCACATGGAGTTTTTATAGCTGATTGAACTGACTTGTTCTGGCTGTTGGCGGTGTTTGTTTCATATGAGTTATATTCTGTAACATTAATTTTTTTTGTCTGTTCCCACTCTGCTAAATTTTTTTCCTGCGTTTAACACGTCCAGGATGGGATGCTTTTTACTGGTCCCACTGATTCAGTGTTTTCTGCTGCGGATTTCTGGCTTGGTACTTTCTCCACCTGATTCAATGTTTCACTGATCTGATGATTTTTCCAGCTCGTTCATTTGAAGGGAAAACAAAATCTATATGATTAAAAGTTATTAATCCCATGATTAATGGCGATAACAATGTTCCAAATCTGTAGTATAGATCCATCCTAGAGACTCTAATGACTTTGTTAAAACTGGGATCTTGCGTTAAATCATTCGTAGATCTTGGTTCAGAATCAATGGGAGCAAATTCTACTGACTAGTTTAGTGTACAAACTAAGAAACCGTTTGCCCCACATTTTCCACCATTTAGGACCCCTGCTGCGCTTCATACTGGTATGATACTTTATAATTGTCTTGTGGAGACATTTGTTGAATCTGCTTCTATGCATGAATTCAGTTCAGAGGAACTGTTTTGTTTTCCCACATGCTGCAAAGTATACAGCCTTCCTTTTTGGGCATAATTGTTGATCTCAAATTGGTCATTAATAAGTTCAGGAATGTTTAGGCTTGCCCTGTCCTGTAGCTGTAGTAGATCATCGCTGTTCATGTTTTTGATTAAATTATAATTATTTATTTTAAAAAATGAGCACCGAGAAAAAATAAGCTGGTTTTTTTTTTTTTGGGCTAACTTGTTACTATCTGCCGTTATTGGAGGTCTAAGGGTAGGATATCCATGCTTGTAAAGCTTGTTAAGGAATTAAAACAAGCAGATTTGGGCAATACTAGACTTTGAGGATTCAGAAAGTGATTGCTATCTTGCAGTTTCGGATTTGCCACGAAAGATTTCGAGTCAAGCAAAGGAATAATTCCAGACAGTATAAATATGTAAATAAAAAAATAAATTTATAAAAAATTGGCTTCGCTCGTATTGATGATAGGTGGCGCCGCTGTGGTGAATGCGCTTGCTTGATTTTAGGGAAAGTAATTTCGCCTTTAGTAAACTGCGGGATGACGGCGAGAGAAAAAGACATAACCAAGCTATGGAGCAACCTGCATGCTGCACAAGACGCTATGAACAAGCAGAGGCTTGAGCAGTCTAGATTTTAGTAATGTCACACTGAAAAAAACAGGGGCATGCAGCTTACATATTTTAAAGATGTTGATCAAGCAATAAAACAATATTATCTAGTAACAGGCAAACCAGTCAAGACATTGCCCCCACAATTTCAGTGACTTTTATCAACATCAAAACACCAAAGATGCAAGAAATCGGGTTTAGTGTCGTTGTATGACCGTTGTGTATTTGTTGCCCATTATATTGGCTGAGTAAAAAATGAACAATAATTTATATTCGCCAAAAGGATATTGGAAGGAATCATGGCAATCAAAAAGTTCGAAGCAAGAGCTGGAGTCAGTGACCATACAGGCAAAAGAATGTTATCTAAACAAGCGATTTGGCAAATTTATTTACCTGCGCGCCTTGGCGAATTACAGAAGCCCACACTTTGTCAATACAATACCGAACGACACCCAATAAAATGGACTTCTATATTTACCCTCTGATCGATTAGACGAAAAAGATTTAAGTACGCATCAACCGTCTTTGACATGGCTTCACAGATACAAAGATGCGGAGCCATTAACACAAAAGGTGCTTCTGCTGTGCTGTCGCTATACAACTGTTATACCAGAGGGCCAACTAATTATCTGCATGATTCAAGTCGATGATGGAAAGAATTTAAAGGCCAATGTGGAATCAATTATTGTTAAAACCACAAGAGTTACTATTAGAAGAGGCATTCGGTGTGTTCACCGATCACTACGGCTTTTGTTGAAAAACTTTAACAAACAGTTAGCCGAATGACTTTTTGTTACCAGTATCACAGAGAGCTGATTGACAACTCCTCGCAACCCAGAATGGTTTAGAAGACTGCCTCAGTTTTGCGCGCATCGGAATAATGATGAATTTTTAAGGCCTAAAACCAGTACAAGCATCAAAAGAAAAACAATAAATGCTGTTGAAGGAGAGTCTTCATCCGGCCAGACTATTACCATTTGGTTAGAAAGTAAGGTACCTTTATTACCGGGGGGAAGCAGGAAGGGGACACTCGCATCAGGGCAACAGATCCAGTTTGGAGTGTTGATCCATATGGAATACAATAGAATTGTAAAATGAATCCGCCGTGTATTATTTCGAGAAACTGAACAACAAAAACAGCTCCTCAAAGATCTTTTGATGAAAGAAGAACTGCAGATAATCCACCGGACACAGTTCCGCTTTAATTAATTTACGTAATATTTTGAGTTTAAAATGAAGTCAGAAGGAAGTGCAGAAACCGAAACAAGAATTGGTAAAGGAAGAGACCTTGAAAATGATCGGGAATCATTTCAGGCGTGTAAGCTGTTAAGGAAAACATTTCGGGGGATTATCAATGCATGTAAATCATCCAGATCACCTACAAAATCAAACTCCCCCAAATTGGGAAAGAATATCTTGCTGAATAAAAAAAAATTCGAACGCAATCAAGCAAAGCATGAGAAAAGATTTAAATGAATTGGATGAAGCTATGATTGATCTTATAATAAAAGTTGAAGAAAAATATAACCCCCCCCTGTTTATGTGCGTCCTCCAGTGCCCGATTGCATAGATGGAAAACCCCTGGAATTAACAAAACACCGTTTTGAGTTTGTTCTAATCTACGACTTCTTTGTTACAACCGTTGTGTTTGATCTCATGGTGATAGTTCGCAGTTTAGTTTTACGTTGTCATGATGATAAAGATCTTATTACCAAACCAATGCTTCTTGTTAGTTGTCATGCGATATGTTTGACTGCAACAACGCTGCGAGATATTCCCTTTGCTTCTTAATGATTTCTCCTGGCTCGAAATACTGTTCATTTCGATCTTAAACCAATAAAACTCCTTAATCACCTTTCCAGTAAATTCATCCTTCATCTTTCTAAAACCTTCTTGTTAGTAATTGAAATGCTAAAGGCGAATATTTAGGGTAATGGATGTGAATCATACCATCCCGCATGACTTTAGGCACTTCGATTTTCCATGTCTTTATAGATGTCTTCAGTAGGGTATCTATAACAAAACTGTTCTGTATCTGTGTAAAGTACTCTGGACTCAGGTTACGAGGGCTTAAAGTAGTCATAAAGAAAAACTCTACATCAAAGCTTTGATAATTCTAAACCAGTAAACCCAATAAACGGGCGTGTCCAGTTTGACTTTCTTTTTTTTCTCATTATGCTCAAAAGGTGATCATGAAAATTTTCTGAAGTCCTGATAATTAGGTTTTGAAGTCAGCTTAATTGCTTTGTTCTTCTTGGTGACTAATCTGAATCTTTGGCTTGTGCGGAATCTTCCATGTCGTTCAAAACAGCTGTTGTTCAATCAGCTGAAAAAAGTCTTTTTTCTGAATCATCTGTGTGGGATTTGGTTTGAGAGCAGTGTTCTTCATGATGTTGGTTTCATGAACTGTTCTTGATCGAAAGCAATATACGATGGACAGCTGTTAACTGTAAACCATGTCTTAATAAAATTGTAGAGCTGTTAGGACAGACATAATTTTTTTTGCCTCGAAGATAAGGCACAAGTTTAGCGGTTCTCTTGGATCCATCTTTAGACTTTTGCTGCTAATGGATAGTCATTATGCTGAGGTCATGGGTTCTTGAGGATATTCTAAGTCAACTTCTAAAATGAAAACCACGCTGTTTGATCAGGCGCGTTAAAACTGTTCAACAACTTAATGCCTTGCCTTTTGAATATTTTCGGATCGCGCCTGTGTACATCTTGAAGTTTACGTAACGGAAGTTTTGCGCCATTGCCAAACCATACAGATTGTTTCCGTCTAAATACATGAGATAGTAAGACCTTTTACTCGGTCATAGTCGTCACGTATTTGTTGTTGCTTTAGCCCAGTAATGATGCGACGCCATACTAATTCCCACGCAATTCCGTTTTCATCATCTGAATCATTGGTAAATTCTGACAATAAAATCATCTGTACTCCACTGGTAAACTTTTAGAAAGCGTCCCAACTCATTCCCGGGTCGCAGGAAATGTAATTCGCAGGATCCAGGCTTAATGATTTCATGGCAGGTCTTTCTTTAATTTTCTATAAATATCCGCCAAACAAACATGTATCAGCCAGAAATTGGAGTCATGATAGTTCCCATCGTTTTACAATCTAACTTTTGCCAAGGCATCTTGGGCATGCTGGTATCGGAGTCGCTAATGTCCTTTCCTCTGAGGACTAGAAAAGAACGCGCCTTTAGGGGAAGTGTTGTCTTCATCAAACCTTTCCACTGTTCATGTATTCAAAGGGTAAACACCCTTTCTAACTAGCGTTGGGTCAAAATATTCTTCCGTTATTGGGCAGGACTTTAAGGATTAGCCAGCGACTCTAATGAAACCCATCATGTGCTGCATAGAGTCATAAAAAGAATGTTATTTAAATGTGAACACATGTACTTTTCTGATGATGGGCAATGCATGACACCCTGAAGGCACGTCCACTGCTTTCATTTATAAGGTGGAGTCGAAAACCCGAAGTTATGCAAAGAAAGATGGGCAGCTTCCATGTCTTAGGATCAAAACTTGTGTTGTGAAGATTTGCATTACTATGGTGCTGCTTCTCTGAACTTTCCACTAATCGATGATCATGGTTCACTTACTTTTGGTTGGCTCCTCACTAAATATTCTAAACCCTAATTCCAACAGTGAGCGGCTAAGTCATACTGTTCTGTACTTCTGGCGCCATTATGATTTCGATAAATTCAGATTCTTAGAACAATCATATACGCACTTGCTGCATGCGTTGTTAAGAAGTATTCTGCAGCATCTGCGTCCCCTATATTAATTCTGGTCTGAATTAAATCGCCATCCGTCCGACCTAACAATAATGAAGGCAAATGGAACAAAATCTGAGATTACTCATTAAGGAATGTTTTTCGAAGTTTTGTGTGCTGGCCCTCATAAGGAACAATTAAGCGACTCGAAGTCTGCGTAACTACGTATGGAGAATGTGTGCATCCGTTTTTCCAGTTCTTAAAACTAACTTTACTGCCTTCTGGGGGGTAATTAGTTCTGTATTTTCAGTCAACTGGGCCGATACAAGGTTTCTTTGTTCGCTTGCGGGCTCTTGAGCGAGATGGAATGCTGTTAAACATTTTCTGCAGAAAATTCTTGTTTATGCCATTCTTTGAAAGCATGCTGCATTAGTGTACTCATTGGTACGAATCAATGTGTAATGCGTAGCCGCTGTGAAAGCATCAGTAGTAAGTCACATTGATTTTTGTTTTTGTTGGATGTGCCTATTGTTGGATGTATTCTTCGGACACTTTTAATCGGCACCAAATTTATTTTCCTCATCCCATGTGTAGAGATTAAACCGTTCGTGGTTGTTTTGTTCTTTCAAATGATCAATTTGATCTACACTAAGGAAATGATATTCCCCTAAAGTTAAGATGTTGATGTAAGCGGCGATAGTTAGACACTCTCTCTGCGTTTTTGCGGGCGTTATGCAGCCTTGCGAGAACACACACATAAAACAATTTGTTGTCTGTATTCTTTATGTTTAGAAACCTGCCTTTTTTTTGCGAACTAATGCTGGACGGTAGTGGAATGTAAGCCTTGCCTACAATCGGGCAATACTTAGACTGTTTTATCTGATCTCTAAGACTTCGCCCTCTGACCACCAGAGCCTCTCATTTTGGCTTCTTAGCAGCCACATCAAATGTTGTAAGCAGTTGGTCTGGCAACCAGGTGTTAAGTCATTATGAGAAAGATTTGTCTGTTGCTTTAGTCGAGACCAGATCTTCTAGATTTTCTTCATTTATGTTACATTAGTCGATTAAAACCGCTAACATTACTTTAACTGGCGGGGTTTATTGTTTGTTTATACCTGGGGAACTTGAGAAATAGCTTGAACACATCTTGCCTGTACGTTTGTTGGGTCAATGACTTCTAAATCATTATCATTCAGCGCTCTGATAATCGCTCTCTCTCAAGATTCCTTCAAACACTTCGTCTTGTCCTTCATATATCCTTATCCATGTTGAGTTTCTTTTCTAACTCAAAATATTTATTTAAATTAAAAAAAAAATTCTTAATCAGAATCAATATCGACGGTCTTTTGCGCTTGGACTCATAAACTAAAGTATAAAACACCTTTTGTGTTGTTAATGTGAGTGTTTAGAACAGAGTTTAATGTTTCGTTTACTTTTTTTAAGCATTCCTTTTTTATCTGCTCGGCGTCTGGCTGTTGAGAAAAACTGTCCTCGCCTTTCTTTGAAGATCAAAAACTTTTGTCTTTTGTAGTCATCAAAATCGACTGGTAGAACGATTCAAATTTCGTCATCCGTGATGTTTGAGTCAACAAGCGCTTTATTTATTGTCAGTTTAAAACGGAACTAAGTTTAGCGTTATTCAGTTGAACCATACAGTGTGCTTTTGGAGTTAGTTTTTAATTTTTTGCAGCAGCATTACAGCTAATGAACACAGAACGGAGCTAGACAACCGCCTAGAGGTAAGCTGCGGGTGTGCACCTATGCTCCTGTTGCTAGAGGCCTACACTGTTCCTGCTGTAGAGCGCTTATAGTCCGATGTTCCAGTAAAAACATATGTAACGCATTAATGGCAGCAGAATTACCTTCGGTTTGGTTTTGCTGTATTGTGAAAGGTCTTGCCTCTTAGTACTTGCTGCATTTGTGTAATTTTGGTTAATCTGAAGGTTTTTATGTTGGGTTTCTACTATCTCTTCTTTTGGCGGCAGCTGTAGGCACATTGGGATAAACCTGAACAGAATGTTTTTATAAATGACAAACATAATTTAGTATAGTACAATCTTTAACTGTTTATCTTAATAGTCTGCTGCGCATTCATATATGAAAACAAATGGTACATTAAGCTGGGTTTATCGGCTTCTCTTCTTTATCTATTTGAATTTGTTTATTTACGTCTTTAACCTTTCTCCCGCTTCCTACAACTGATTATCCTCCGTGACTTAGGTCAACATAAACGTATTTTGTGTTATAATAATCATCATAGACCTAACATTGTGAACTGTAAATCTGTTAGACACTAGGTCTGCTGTTAGGACTTCTTACCCTCCCACCCCTATAACCAATTTTCTTATTTCGTCAAAATGATGATAAGGTCTAGCCCGCTAGCGTAGATTTGGTTGGGACTACCGTCAATTGTACATTGCACTTTCGGTTAATTTTTAGGATTAAAAATACTTTTCACTTTGCCTCTTTTGAACGGTTTTCTTCTTCACACAGCAATAAATCCTTTAAGCGACCTTGCAGCGACGCTATAAAAAACTAAAAATTCAATATAGTGTCTGCCTGCTTCTGGGATATGTTGTATGATGAATCACTTCTTCGTAATATATTGCTAATTTTGATATGATTTGTTGCCTACAGCCTTGCTCAATTAGGGTTGCTAACAACGTCAAACTCTAAACGAGATGTCAGAAATGCTGTACTTTGCTTTCGGTGTCTGATGATTTGATACCACGTTTGTATTCATTAAAAGTAGTTCATTATGACATCTGTCTTTTAATGTCCTTGAAAGTATGGTGCAGGCTGCTTTTTAACAAACTCAAAATCTTAAGGGATTGGAAAGCAGATTTTTCCATACGAAACTATTCGGACTACATTACTTTTTGCCGTCTTTAGTATCTTCAGCGCTATTCTAGGTTTAGCGCTTCTTCATTTCGATTCCTTGAAACGCAAGTAGCCCTTTTCATTCCCGGTTAGCCATAATCAGATAGGTTAAAAATTATGTCTGCATTGGTGTAAAGGAAAATATTCTTGCCCCTCAAGTTGTATAGAAATTTTCTTAACGATTTGCCCCGCCCCCAGATTCTGTACACTGTCCTGTTTGGGTCTGTTGTTGAAGCGAGTGCATTGAATGTAAGACGTGCAGAGCCTGCACAATCACTTCTCGCTACTAGGTTCTGGAAATTTGACAGTAAGAATTTGATCGCATCTATAGTCGATGGATTATTTGGAACAGTAAATATTTCCGCCTTATTTCCCTTCACGCCATTGGGTCTTTCAGTTTCTATGCGGGTCAAGAATCGAGCATGTGCTTGCTGCGCCATTTTTATGAAGCTAAATCAAAAGTTAATTATTTAAAAACATGGCAGGAATTGAAGGCGAAGAAGATTATGATGTTTTTGATCTGGGGAGACGACATGAGTGAAATGATCCCTTTGACACGCATCGCTCACGCTCTTCAAGCGGCAAGTGAATTAACTGAAAGTACGGTCGAAGCATTTTACAAAAGTTTAGGCCAGAAACGTCCACGGAATTTTAGGACAAATGTTTTGAATTAGAAGATGGGCATTTGTCTGTGAGAAAAAACGCCCAAGGACAACTTGTTCGGCTTACCAACTAAAAGACCCATAAAAGTTTGTACGTGGGTTAATTAGAAATAGGCTCCCTGCGGATGCGTTACAAATTGCCTTGGCATTGACTAGACCAAAATTTGAATAGGGATGCAGTTGCTAAACTTCAAATACACACTACAGAAACTCCCGACAGATAACAAATGCAAAACTGGAACTTAAAGAACTTAAATCAATCGGCAGGCGAATTAATAAATGCAATAGAAGCAGAAACCAGTTTTTCAGAAGAAACAGCGTTAAAACCAATTAATGATTCCCCATTGCCTAATGCGAAGAATTATTAGCCTTGATCGTACTTTAGAACCATCAAAGGCGAATATAACATGCAAACAATTTAGAAAAACTTGGTGAACTAGATAAGCATATAAAAAGAGAAAAAGAAAAACTCGTTGCGGCCGATGACGCCAACTTAGGTGCCTATATTAAGAAAGAAAGAATAGCCCAAAGACTAAAGATCTTGAAAAGAAAGATCAGCAAGACTAGAAGTGACACGACTACTAACGGGGACCAATAACGAAACTCAAGTGAATAGAATAAGAGATAACTATCCGGAAAAATTTTATATGAAGCACAACGCTAGCAGAAACGATATACGAACGCTGTTTAAGGAGAGCAAGGCGTCACATTAGCACGCGTTAAACTGCTTAGGATTTGCAATAAGGTACATTGGTGTGTTGGCTGTATTACAGGCGGCGGTGGCCAAAATTTCAGTACCTCCGCGCCTCGCCTCCATATCCGCCTGATAAATCATGGGTAAAAAAACAGCTTGATCCATCTTGCAAAGTTTATTAAAAAAATTAGCTGGTAAAAGCCGTGGACGCTTTTCCAGGAAATATTGGGGAGTCTTTGTCCGCTGGCTTTTGTCTACTGCAGCAAAAGTAGTTGGCTTTATTGGCCGAGCCACTATGATCATTAGTTCTTGTAATAGTTGGGTTACTATTTAGTAAGCTAAAGACCCAAGTAATCCTATGCCCAGTTTAAGCCAAGAACAAGCGCTGTAGTTTATAGTCATGGTCATCGAGAACAGAGTCCGCGAGCTTTGCTGAGCTTCAATAACTTTTGGGGTTTTGGACTTCGGGAATTAGATGACTTAATCTTGGGTGTTCTTTTATTGTTTGTAATATTACTGGCTCAGAATTTATGTCGTTTTTTCCCAACCTTCTGTTCATTGCCTGCTATAAGAATTTCATTATTATAGTTTATTATTGTACCTATCTGGAGTCTGAGGTCAGAAGGCAGCATGTATAAACCAGTGCCAACAGCAAAGTCTACTTTCGATCTTGCGTATTGTAAAACATGTTGGTTACCTTTGAATACTTGAAGGTAAATCAACTGTAGAATTAATGGCGTCCTCTAAATTTGCTAAGTATTGTTTTTGTGCGTCAAAGCCAGTAGAAAGATCAGTTATGCTCGATCTTGCCTGTGCTTGCGAACCTAGCAAACACCAAACGTAAGTACGAATAGAGTCGTTTATTCGTTCTATTCCCGCCCTAGTTAGGCCCTTAGAAGTGTCTAAGATAAATGTTGTCCATGCTGTTTTATGCTCTTGCTGTAGGGACCCGGGCTCAACAGTTGTGCCAAAAAAGAAAGATTTGAAAGGAGGATGCCAGTCATAGTTATACTTTCTGTGCGTGCCCCGAAAATAAAGGTCGCCTAGGCCCTGATTATGATCCAACTTTTGTCTAAAGCCTGTCTTGATGTTAATATTGAATTCGTTACAGATCCTTTCAAAAGCCTTCATGTCTATTCTGTTGCTGAGTGGATTAAATGGTTTGTCATTTGGTAATGGTGCTTGCAGTTCAGTCAAAATACGTCTGAAGGTGTAATAAAAATGAAATCTGTACACTGACCTCACCAAAGGATCATGGTGATTTAAATGATCAGCATACGACACTCCACACCCAGTTGATGCGCAAAACACAGCAAAGTTTAACTGGTTCTGATAAAACTGCATCGGATGACTAAACCACGCTTTCTTGATGTGGTCGTTTTCAATAGGGGGGTTAAGATAGCTCTTCAATGGAGTACTCACCTTTTTATGAAAAGAGGCAGTCTGGGTCACAGCAATGTCAAGAGTATCAGTTGCTATATTTTTAAGATTGTAGTGCGGCCCAACAGAATATTTTGCACCAGTATATTTGAATGCACTCATTTTTATTTCGTTTAAAAAAATGTTTGTAACAATAACAACCCAAGACCGCCCTTCGTTTTTAGAACATGCTATGATAACGAATGCGGAGCCAAAATGGTTGCACTTCATGATAAAAGTATATAAATTTACAAAGTCGGCTTAC
>JAFLJL010018784.1:4151-24210 GCA_018398815.1 Conus ventricosus | reverse complement strand
AAAGCCTTGCTGTACATCATAGTTGTCCAGTATAACACACTTCTTGTGAAGGAGGAAAGCCTTGCTGTACATCATAGTTGTCCAGTATAACATACTTCTTGTGAAGGGGGAAAGCCTTGCTGTACATCATAGTTGTCCAGTATAACACACTTCTTGTGAAGGAGGAAAGCCTTGTGGTACATCATAGTTGTCCAGTATAACACACTTCTTGTGAAGGAGGAAAGCCTTGTGGTACATCATAGTTGTCCAGTATAACACACTTCTTGTGAAGGAGGAAAGCCTTGTGGTACATCACAGTTGTCCAGTATAACACACTTCTTGTGAAGGAGGAAAGCCTTGCTGTACATCATAGTTGTCCAGTATAACACACTTCTTGTGAAGGGGAAAGCCTTGCTGTACATCATAGTTGTCCAGTATAACACACTTCTTGTGAAGGGGGAAAGCCTTGCTGTACATCATAGTTGTCCAGTATAACATACTTCTTGTGAAGGAGGAAAGCCTTGCTGTACATCACAGTTGTCCAGTATAACACACTTCTTGTGAAGGAGGAAAGCCATGCTGTACATCATAGTTGTCCAGTATAACACACTTCTTGTGAAGGGGAAAGCCTTGCTGTACATCACAGCTGTCCAGTATAACACACTTCTTGTGAAGGAGGAAAGCCTTGCTGTACATCATAGTTGTCCAGTGTAACACACTTCTTGTGAAGGGGGAAAGCCTTGCTGTACATCATAGTTGTCCAGTATAACATACTTCTTGTGAAAGGGGAAAGCCTTGTGGTACATCACAGTTGTCCAGTATAACACACTTCTTGTGAAGGAGGAAAGCCTTGCTGTACATCACAGTTGTCCAGTATAACATACTTCTTGTGAAGGGGAAAGCCTTGCTGTACATCATAGTTGTCCAGTATAACACACTTCTTGTGAAGGGGGAAAGCCTTGTGGTACATCATAGTTGTCCAGTATAACATACTTCTTGTGAAAGGGAAAGCCTTGTGGTACATCACAGTTGTCCAGTATAACACACTTCTTGTGAAGGAGGAACCAGCCTTGTGCTACATCATAGTTGTCCAGTATAACACACCAGAGTTCCCGATAACGCACACGCGTGCGTCTGAGACGCACAGACAGGATGACATGACGCAGGGAAAAATTCACACAGAGTTTTACTGACGCACAAATTACAAAATTTGGGGGTGGCTGTGCGTCAAAGTCCGGCTTTCCGATAGAAGTGCGACTGCGTGATGATCGCGGTGCAGAGTGTTCGCAGAAACGGCAGAGAGTTCTCGGAAATGCGCTCATGCGTGCCTCTGACTTAGGCCTAATGCGCTGAGAGTTGCGGCCCTTCCTCTTCTCGCGCGATATCGGAGGTATCCAACATGGTGTTATTCCGCTGGTTTAGCAGAACCACAACAAGGCAGCGGGCGAGGAACGATGACGACATTATTGTTGAAGAGGATTCAGCCGTTGATTCCACACACGGGGGCAGTACAAAGCGGAAACGCAGTGACGAAGCACCAGCTGCCGACAGCGATGATAACGGCGCACATTCCCCTTCTGAAGAGCCAAGCACGAGCTGATCAAAACCGAAACTACAGCGAGTTTTCAACGCGGAGTGGCTTGACCAATTTGACTGGCTTTCTTTTGACAAAATCTAAATTTCCGCCTTTTTTTTTTCCGCTGAAAGTGAAAAAGTCAAGCCATCAGTAAACACAATTACAAATATAACTAGTTTTTTCTGTCTTGAATTCATGAAGCTATGGAAAAAAACATTCCTAAGTGTAAAATAAATGAAAACAAAAAATTGAAACCAAAATGGATGGATAGAAAATCATTGAAAATTATTAAAAAGAAATACAACCTGTATCAGAGATTTTTGAGAACAAAAAGGCAGAGATTACCAAGCATAATATAAAGTAAGAAATGTGTGTGGTCGACAAATCAGAAAAAAGTAAAAAGGAATTCGAGCAAAAGTTAGCAAGAGAATGCAAAACTAATCCAAAAGCTTTTGGAAATATGTGCAGTCAAAGACAAAGGCAAGAGTAGGAATCAGTCCTTTGAAATCACAAGATGGAAATATAGAGACAAAGGATGTGGTTAAAGCTGAGATTCTAAACACTTTTTTGCTAGTGTTTTTACACGAGAGGATAAAAGGGACATACCAGATGTAATACCAAAATGTAAAACAAATGGTAAAGCTGTCTTTGATGTAATTATTACCCCGGAACTGGTTAAAAAGAAACTTGATAATCTAAATCCGAATAAAGCGCAAGGACCTGATGCTATTCCATCTCGTGTTTTAAAAGAACTAAGCACAGAACTAGCAGAGCCTCTTAGTATCCTTTTAACAAATCAAATAGAGCAAGGAACTCTACCTCGAGACTGGAAAACGGCAACAGTAATACCTATCTTCAAAAAGGGAACAAGAACTGACCCTGGAAACTACAGACCTGTAAGCTTGACAAGTGTGACTTGTAAGGTACTGGAGTCAATCGTAAGAGATGTTATTGTTGATCATATGATAAAAAAATGAGTTGTATGCCAAATGTCAGCATGGTTTTCGTCAAAGTAGATCTTGTATTACACAGTTGCTTGAGGTAATGGAAGACTTTACTAAGTTAATTGATAGTGGAGATAGCATTGACGTTTTGTACCTGGACTTTCGTAAAGCTTTCGATTCGGTCCCACATGCCAGACTACTTAGTAAACTCAAATCGTATGGTATACTGGGAAAAGTTTTAGATTGGATTGAAGACTTCTTGAGAGATAGAGTTCAGAATGTCAGAGTTGGATCTTCTGTTTCTAGTAATGCTAATGTCATTAGTGGAATCCCCCAAGGCAGCATACTGGGACCTATATTATTTACTATATTTATAAATGACTTACCAGACGGGTTAAAAAGCACATGCAAGATTTTTGCTGATGATACTAAGTTGTATAGTTCACCATCCAACACCTTACAATGCAAAATGACATTGAGCTACTCATAAATTGGTCTAACTCATGGAATTTGTACTTCAATGCATCCAAATGCAAAGTATTACATATCGGCAAAAGAAACCCTAAATTAAATTACAGTATGAAAGTTGGGGATCAAGAAGTTCAAATAACGTGCTGTGAAGAGGAAAAGGACTTGGGAGTAACATTTGATGAAGACTTACTCTTTGACAGACATATTGCACAGACCGTCAAGAAAGCCGTGCAGATGATAGGTATTATTAAGAGAACTTTTACATACTTGGACAGAGATACCTTTCTTAGACTATACAAGGCAATGGTGAGATCGATTCTTGAATATGGCAATGTGATATGGTCTCCAAGACTAAAAAGGCAGTCAATAGAAATAGAAAAGGTGCAGAGAAGAGCAACTAAGTTAATACCGGACATTGCTGATTATCCATATGAAGACAGATTAAGGTACCTAAGTTACCATCCCTCAAAGCTAGAAGGATAAGAGGAGATCTGATCCAAACTTATAAAATTTTCAATAATCTAGATGATATTGATCAAGCATGTTTTTTTGAACCTGCACTAACCAACATAACCCGTAACAGTTGTGACAAAGTACAAATACAGCAAGTTAATACTAATATAAGGAAACATTTCTTCAGCCAGAGGACAGCACCAATATGGAATAAACTAACTCCGAACATCAAACGTGCACCGGATATTAACTCTTTTAAAAATCTATCGATAAGCATGAAATAATAACAGACATCATGTTCGACTTTGATGGTCGAAAATAAAAACTGGCTCGCTGTCGACCTGACCAATGACAGAGCATATAAAGAAGGGGCATATAAAGCCGTGAGGCTATGATGAAACAATCATCGCCCCTAAATCTGAACCTGAACCTGAACCTGAATGTTTTCATGGCGAATTATTCAAATCTGACAATGACTCCCACAATTTTGCAGCTGAGAGTCATGTTGACTCTCACAAAAAAATCCTGTAGGGAACTCTGCACACTTCTTGTGAAGGGGGAAAGCCTTGCTGTACATCACAGTTGTCCAGTATAACAACACTTCTTGTGAAGGAGGAAAGCCTTGTGGTAACATCATAGTTGTCCAGTATAACACACTTCTTGTGAAGGGGGAAAGCCTTGTGGTACATCAAAGTTGTCCAGTATAACACACTTCTTGTGAAGGAGGAAAGCCTTGCTGTACATCATAGTTGTCCAGTATAACACACTTCTTGTGAAGGAGGAAAGCCTTGCTGTACATCATAGTTGTCCAGTATAACACACTTCTTGTGAAGGGGGAAAGCCTTGTGGTACATCACAGTTGTCCCGTGTAACACTTCTTGTGAAGGAGGAAAGCCTTGCTGTACATCATAGTTGTCCAGTAAAACACTTCTTGTGAAGGAGGAAAGCCTTGCTGTACATCACAGTTGTCCAGTGTAACACACTTCTGTGAAGGGGGAAAGCCTTGCTGTACATCATAGTTGTCCAGTGTAACACTTCTTGTGAAGGAGGAAAGCCTTGCTGTACATCATAGTTGTCCAGTAATAACACACTTCTTGTGAAGGAGGAAAGCCTTGCTGTACATCACAGTTGTCCAGTATAACACACTTCTTGTGAAGGGGGAAAGCCTTGCTGTACATCACAGTTGTCCAGTATAACACACTTCTTGTGAAGGAGAGAGAACAGGGAAAGGGGCATTCTGGGCCACTTCCGCCCTCACCCAGTTTCGGGCGAAAGTAACCCAGAATGCCCCTTTCCCTGTTTCTCTGACAAGTAAGACTTCAATAACTAAAAAAATACGATTATCTACAAACAAACGTACTGCGTAGGGTATCCGTTTTCAATACTAATTTACTAAACTTTTCAGATTTCAGTTTTCCCTTTCGCGTTTTTCTGATCATTATCAATAACATCATTTTTGCGCAGACAGTCATTTTCAATACTATCATTTTTTGGGGAACAGCCCCAAAACAAAAAACTAGCTAACACTGTGGGAACACCCCAATTAGGGGTTTGGGGGTTTTTTGTGGCAGGCAGGGGGAGGAAACTTTTAATTTTTTGTTCCCGGCCTCCCTAAGGATTGGCACATCCATTACTTCTGCTGACTGGGCATGGCATTTTTGAACCAACGCCATCTTATTAAATTAAGGCGGGGCTTACACGCAGCTCGCCTCGTCATTTCCTTTGCGGGTGTTGATTGTGATGGCATGTGTTTTCTGGAGATTTTTAAAACTTTGGTTGGTTTGGACAACTGTAGTGTGTGTGGAATTTTTTTGCTTGTGCGTGTTAATATTTTTTTATTTTTAAAAAAAATAATGGCAGCACGCTAAAAAATATATATTGTAGATAAATAAAAATACAATTTTTTTAACATAAAAAAAAGCAAAAACCCCCCTCCTGAGCAGGCCGACTGTTGATTTAATTTTTATTCGCGGGCGTACTTTTCGACCATCTTTTCGGGGGGGGAAACCCAGGTTTTTTTGCCCTGGGTTTTTTTGGGGGTGGGGGGGCTGGCCCTGGTCGGGAAATGCTGGCCCGGGTTTTCTTTCGGGATGGGTGAACTTGCCCCCCCAAACTGGGGTCCACTCAAAACTCGAAACTGCTGACCAACAAAGAGGAAGGCGCCCTAAACTCAGCAACCCCCAAACCCCGAAAGTGGACGCCTCGGTGGCCAACCAAAACCCAATAGCGAGTATTAAATTTCTTTATTTTAAGTTATTTTTGGGTGGGGGTGCAATCCACGGTACGGGGAGACCACTCCATTACTATTTTTCGTGATGCAACGATAAATGCGTGCTGCCTCTAGACAGGTCCCCGTTGGTCGTAAAATGCTGCGTGTTTCTTTTTACGGGCTGTGCGCGAAATTATTTGTGTGTTAAGTGTGTGCGGCTGTGTGTGTGGGGTGTGGTGGGCATGCGCGTTTTTGGTGTTGTGTGTGCCACCCCATACGTAGGGGTTTCTGTGTGTGTGTCAAAAAACCCCAAAGGGTAACTAAACCCCGCTACCGTTCTGGCGTTTGATCTGCTTAAAGCTGAAACCCAACAGGGTACAATCCCCCCGAAAGGAAAGCCTGATACAACCCCCACACCACACCACACACACATACACACACGTTCCTCCCCGCTTCCCCGTGAAATTTAATATGCCCCCTGTCAAACTACCGCTCATTCTCACCTGTTGTTCCTCCCCTTTTTCTGCGTGTGTGTGTGGGGGTCGGGTCTGGCTGGCCCCCATAGTAAGTAATGGGATATTGCGCGTCCATCACAGATCCCCCGGGGGGCCCCCGTACATGTTACATGGGGGGGGCTGTGTTTGTGTGTGTGTGGGTGTGTGTGCGGTGTTTTTTTTAGCAGGCGTGCGCTAAGTATGGTTGGGGTTTGTGTGTGTGGTGTGTCAGGGCCCGCGTGTGTGTTTGTTTTTTGTTTTAACGTTTTTTCCACTTTAAAGTGTATTAGACAGTAACGCGGTGTGTAGTGTGGTGATACACACTGTCCCCGGCGACAAAAACGGGGGTACACAAATAAGCAGCCAATTCACAATGGGCCGTGAAAGTAACTCGTTCAAAACATCCCCAAGACAGTTACAGCCTATTTCCCTTGGACCATTTTATGGAAGGTACCCTGTTACCCATTTTTTGAACCCTTTGGTTGGTAAAGGTTAATCAAGTTACCTCTAAGTTTTTAGTTAATTTTTTTAATTTAAGCCACCCCAAAAAAAGTTTTTAAACCCCCAAGCACTTCCAAGTTTTTTTAAGTCACTCAAAGTTTAATTAATTACCCCAAGTTTTTTTAATTTTTAAATTTAAGTTCTTCAAGTTCTAATAAGTTTTTGATCAAGTCTTAATAAGTTTTGATCAATTCTTGATAATTTCCCTTGATTAAGTCATCCTTTAAGTAAAACCCAAATTCGTATTCAAGTTATCTTATAATTATCAAAAAAATACAAGCTATTTTTTTTTATCAAAATAGTATTTCAAATAAGTACACACACCCTCAAAAAAAGTTCATCGTTGGGGATGTTTTGCTCAGCGTTCTCTCATAGATTTTAATGAATTCTTACACCCCAAAGAAAACCGCATTGATTACAAATTCGGTCTATGGAAATGTTTTTAAAAGACCCATTCTTTATTTTTTGACTTTATCATTTTAAAATACCCAGATCTATTTTTATTAAAAAAATTTAAAAAATTTAATTTTAAAATATTAACATTTTAAATGGGCAAAAGTCTTTGTTTTGGCGGTTTTGGGTGCTGTTGTTTTTATATTTAGTGTTCAGATTTTTTTGATTGTTTTGTTTCGTCCCCATTGTGTATATATTTTATAAAATAATAACTGCCCCCAAAAAACACAAAGGCGCCAAAAATGGCAAAGTTTTAAGTTTAATATTCCATTAAGTTTTGGGGCGTAGGTCTTGTATCAATGGAGTTTTTTTTAGCTGGTTGAACCAACTTTTTTCGCGCCGGGGCGTTTTGTTTTCATGATGAGTTATATTCTGTAACTTAATTTTTTTTGTCTTTCCACTCTGCTAATTTTTTTCTGCTTAACCGCCCAGGGAGGATTCTTTTCACTGGTCCCCCCTGGTTCAGTGTTTTTGCTGATTTTCTGGCTTTTTCTTTTCCACCTATTCTGATTCTGATGATTTTTCCGACTGTTCATTTTGAAGGAAATTTAAAAAAATATGATTTTAAAATAATTTTAAACCCATGATTAAAGGGGATAAACAATTTTCCAAAACTGTAAAATAAATCACACCCAGAGACCCAATGCTTTGTTTTAAAAATGGGGTCTTGCGTTAAATCAAGTAAATCTTTTTCAGAATCAATGGGAGCAAACTCGCTAGTTTAGTGTACAAACAAGAGCCCTTTTTCCCCCCCAAATTTTTTCCATTCTCGACCCCGGGGCTTTATACCTGTTTTGATACTTTATAAAGTCTTGCGGCGACATCTGTTAATCTGTTCAAAAGCGGGAAATTCAGTTCCAGGAATGTTTTTTTTCCCACAGCTGCCAAAAAATACGCCTCCCTTTTTGGGCATAAAGCTTGGGCATCAACTTGGTCATTCATAAGTTCAGAAAGGTTTTTCCCCCCGTAGCTGTAGTAAACACACGTTTATGTTTTTAATAAATTTTAAAAATTTTTTTATTTTTAAAAAAAAGCACCCAAAAAACTATTGCCAACCTTGATACCATTCTGCTTTATTGGGGGCCTAAGATGATACACGGCTGGGAAAAAACTGTTAAAATTAAACCAGCAGTCTTGGCAAACTAACTTGAGGATTTACAAAGTGATTTCTTCTTTCACTTCGGTTGCCACGAAAGTTTTTTGTTAAAAGGAATAATTCCAACAATATAAATATGTAGAAAAAAATACATTTTTAAAAAATGGGTTCACTCGGGAATAATGATAGGCGGTGCTGTGGTGAAGCGCTTCTTTTAGCGGGAGTAATTTTTGCATTTAGTAAAATGGGGGAAAGAGGGGAGAGAAAAAGGGATAACAAAGCTAGGACAACTAGCCTGCACAAGACCCTAGAAAGGCAGAGACTTGAGCATTTAAATTTTTTAATGACACCCCGAAAAAACAGGGGGATGCATTTCACATTTAAAAAAGTTGACCAACAATAAAAAAAATTTTCTAGTAACGGGAAAACCCGGCCCCGCATTGCCCCCACCAAAAATCATTTACTTTTTATCAACCATCAGAAAAACAAAAAATGCAAGAAATCCGTTTTTTATTTTTGTTTTTATACCCTTGTGTATTTTTTTGCCCTAATATTGGTGAGTAAAAAAGAACAAAATCATTATTCGCCCAAAAGGGGAAATTGGAAGGGTTCACAGCAATACAAAAGCTAAGCCCAAACGGGAGGTTCAGTGAACAAACAGCAAAGGGAAGGGTTTTCAAAAAAGCATTTGGCAAATTTTTTTACCCGCCCCAGACGAATACAGAACCGCACTTTTTTGAAACAAAACCCAACGCACCCATCAAAAAGGGCCTTCTTTAAAATTTTCCCTCTGATAGATTAGACGAAAAAAAATTTGTACGCATCACAGTCATTGATAAAGCTTTAAGATAAAAATCGGAACCCAAAAAACAAAAGAGTGCTTTGCTTTGCGTTCCCATACAACTGATATACCAACAGGCCCTTTAACTTACCCTCGCATGTTAAAGTTGTGGGGAAAAAAATTTAAAGGCCAAGTAATAATTTTGTAAAAACAAGATTACTTTTAAAAGAGCTTTCCCGGGGATTCACAGTTCACAGGCTTTAGTTGAAAACTTTAAAACAAACAGTTACCCGAAAATTTTTTTTCCCTACCAGTTCACAGAGAGCTGATTGACAATTCCCAAACAGAATGGGTTAAAGCTGCCCATTTTGCGCGAAATAAAATAAAAAAATTTAAAGGCCCTAAAACCAGTACAAGAATCAAAAGAAAAACAATAAATGTGAAGGAGATTTTTCTAAAACAACATTAAATTTATTAAAGTATTTTTTAAAGGGGAAAGGAAGGGACCCCCAAAGGGGGAACCGATATTATGTTGACCTAAAAATAAAAAGAAAAAAAAACCCCCCCTTTTTTAAAAAATGAACCAAAAAAACCCGCCCAAAGTCTTTTAAAAAGAATCAAAAATTGAAAAGGCAAAAACTAAAAATTTTTGGGGAAAAAGGGAAAACAGAAGGAAAGGAGAACAAAAAGAAGGAAAAAAGCCTTTAAAAAATATAAAAAACATTTCAGTTGAAATCTTTTAAAAACTTTTTCGAATTAATAACCAAATAAATAAAAAATTTAAAAAATTTGGGGAAAAAATTTATTTGTTTAATAAAAAAATTTGCAAAAAATTTTAAAAAAATTTTAAAAAATTAAATGAAGCATGAGATTTAAAAATTTAAATTGATAAAAAAAATAAAAAAAAACCCCCTTTTTTCCCCCCCGTCCCGTTTTTTGCAAGAAAACTGGGGATTAACAAACACCCGTTTTGTGTTTGTTCTATCTAATGATTTCTTTTTACAACATTGTGTTGATCTCATGTAGATTAGTTTCGCATTTTACGTTGCAGGAAAAAAAGTTTTATTCCCAAACAAGCTTTTTGTAGTTGTCGTATTGTTTGACTGCAACCTGCGAGAATTCCCCTTTTTCTTAAGATTTTCTCCTGGGTCAAAAACTTTCATTTTCGACCTAACCCACAATCCTTTATCACCTTTCAGATAATTCATCCTTCATCTTTCCTAAAACCTTTTGTTAGAAATTTAATGCAAACAATCTTAGGGGAATCAATGGTGTACCACCCCGCATCCCCTTTTCTACTTCGGTTTCCCCATTCTTTATAGATGTTTCAGTAGGGAATCTAAACAAAACTATCTGACTGTGTAAAATACTCGGGTCAGGATACGAGGGTTAAAGTAGTCATAAAGAAACTCTAAAACAAACTTTGATAATTCTAAAACAGTAAACCCAATAAATACATTTTTTCTAATTTTACTTTTTTTTTTCATCATTTTTCCAAAAAGCTGATCATGAAATTTCAAAACTAAATTAGGTTTTGAAGTCAGTTAATTCTTGTTCCTTTTGGGGACTAATCTGACATCTTTTTCGCTTGTCGGTCTCCTGTCTTTTCCCAAAACAGCTGTTGTTCATCAGCTTTTAAAAAATCTTTTTCTGAACATCTGTGGGTTTGTTCTAAATCATGTTCTTCTGATGTATGGTTTCAGAAATGTTCTTACAAAAACAATTTTGCGATGAACATGTTAACTTTAAAACCCTGTCTTAAATAAAATTTTAGAAGTCTTAAAGGGAGAATAATTTTTTTTTTCCCGAAGATTAGGCAAATTAAGGGGCTCTTTGGATCCATCTTTAGACTTTCTGGGCCCAAAGGATAGTCTTATGCAGGCATGGGGTTCATGAGATATTCTAAGCAACTTCTGAATGAAACCACGCTGTTGGTAGGCTTAAAATGCCCAACACTTTAATGCCTTTTAATATTATTCGGGTTGTTTTCTGTGTACATTTTAAAAATTTGGAAAAGGAAGCGATTTGCGCCATTCCCAACCATACAGATTGTTTGCTCTAAATACATGAGATGTTAACTTTTTCTCGGATTAAGATCCAAATTTTGTTGTTTGCTTTACAGTAATGATGCGACGCCATACAAATTCCCCACGCAACCCGTTTCAATCATCGGGAATCATTGGTAAATCTGACAATAATCAATTTGTACCCCAGTAACTTTAAAAAAAGCATCCCAACTCATCCCGGGCGCAGAATGTAATGCGCAGGATCCAAACTGAAATGTTTCATGCAGGTTTTCTATAATTTTCAAAATATCCGCCAACAAACATACATCTGCCATTAAATAGGGGGTCATGATAGTCTCCCATCGTTTTACAATTAACTTCTGCCACGCATCTTGAGCTTGCTGGTAATCAGAATCACAAATGTCCTTTCCCTGAGACTAGAAAAGAACGCCCCTTTGGGAGGAAGTGTGTCTTCATAAAACCCTTTTCCCCAAAACTGTTCATGTACTCATAAGGAATAACCGCCCTTTCTAACGAGAGTCGGGTCAAAATATTCTTCCGTTATTGGGCGGGACTTAAGGACTTAGCTAGTGACTCTAATGATCCCATCATGTGTTGCATAGAGTCATAAAAAGACATGTTATTTAGATTAAAGCACATGTACTTTTCTGATGACTGTGCAATGCATGCTACCCGAAGGCGTGGTTACTGCTTGCATTATAAGGTGAGAGTCATAACCTCGCAAGTTGTGAAAGAATACAGGCAGCTTCCATGTCTTTGGATCAAACTTTATTTGAAGATTGCATTTGTTATGCGCTGCACCTCTAAACTTCCCACTAATGTGATCATGGTCTCTTATGTGGGGTTTACACTCTTGGGCTTTTAGCTCTAAACCGCAAATCCAACAATGCGTGGCTGAGTCATACTGTTGTTGGTCTTCAGGCCCCATTATGATTTCAGATAAGTTTAGTTTATTAGAACAGGCGTTACGCACTTGCTGCATGCGTTTTAAGAATGTTTCTGCAGCATCTGGCCCTCAATAAATTTGGTTCTGAATAAACGCCTTCCGACCTGACAACAATGAAGGGCAAATGAACAAATCTGATGATTACTCTTTAAAGGGACTGTTTTTTTTCGAAGTTTTTGTGGCGCTGGCCCTTCATAAGGAACAATGAGTGATTCAAGTCTGCGAAAAACAACATATGGAGAATGTTGCAGTTTTTTTCCAGTTCTTAAAACTAACTTTAGACCCAGGTGGGGGCTTTAATTAGGTCTGTATTACAGTCTACAAAAACTTTTACAATGTTTTATATGTTCACTCGCAGCTTGCGCGATGGAATTCTTGTTAAACATTTTCTGCAGAATTCTTGTTTGCTATGTTTTTTTTGTAGTATAACTCAATAATCTACTCATTGTGCGTATCAATGTGTAATGGGGTAGCCCCGTGGTGAAAAATTAGTAGTAAGTCAACATGTTTTTCTGTCTGGTTCGCCTATTGTTGGACTGTTCTTGGACACTTTAATTGGGACCAAATTTGTTTCCTCATCCCATGTGTATACATTAACAGTTATTGGGTTGTTTTGTTCTTCAAACGATCAATTTGGTCTCCCTAACAGGAAAGGATATTCCTTGAAGTTAAGATCTTTGGCGTATTGCCGATAGTTAGTCACTCTCTCTGCGTGTTCGCGGACATGATGCAGCCTTGCAAGAACGCACCACATGAAACATTTGTTGTCGAATTTTTTATGTTTAAAACCGCTCTCTTTAAACCAATCCCGAGGTAGCGGAATGTAAGCCTTGCCTACATTCGGTGCATACTTAGCCTGTTTTAATTTAATCTCTAAGACTTCGCCCTCTGACCCCCAGACCCTCTCATTTTAGCTTCTTCAGCAGCAGCGTAAAAACTGGTAAGCAGTTCGTCTGCCCAACCGGGTGTTAAGTCATTAGAGGAAAGAATAGTCTGTTGTTTAGTCGAGACCAGACTTCTAGATTTTCTTCATTTATTGTTACATAGTCGATTAAAACAGCAAACTTACTTTAACTGGCGGGTCTATTGTTAGTTTGCCTGGAACTTGAGAAATAGCATGTACAACGCTTGCCTGTACGTTTGTTGGGTCAATGACTTCTAAAATCAAATCATTCAGTGCTCTTGAAAACGCTCTCTCTCAAGCATTCCTTCAAACAATTCGTCTTGTCCTTCATATATCTTAGCCATGCTGTCTTTCTTTTCTAAGCCAAATATTTATTTAAATTAAAAAAATACAACGGCTTATTCAGAATCAATATCGACGGTCTTTTTGTGCTTGGACTCATAAACTAAAGTATAAACACCCTTCGGTGTTGTTACTGTGAGCTGTTTAGAGCAGAGTTTAATGTCTCGTTTACTTTTTTTAAGCATTCCTTTTTTATCTGCTCGGGTCTGGCTGTTGAGAAAAACTTGTCCTTCCCTTTCTTTGAAAAATCAAACTTTTGTCTTTTGTAGTCATCAAAATCGGCCTGTAAACGTTTTAAATTCTTCATCCGTGATTTTTGAGTCAGCTAGCGCTTTATTATTTCAGCTTAAAGGAACTAAGTTTAGCTGTTATTAGTTAAACCATAGCTGTGTGCTTTTGGAGTTTAGTTTTTAATTTTTTGCTAGCAGCACTTACAGCTAATGAACAAGGCCAAGAGTTAAAGACAACCGCCTAGAGGTAAAAGCTGCGGGTGCACCTATGCCTGTTGCTAAGAGACCAACACTTGTTCCTGCTGATAGAGCATTTTATAGTTGATGTTCCAGTATTAACATATGTTACAGCATTAAAGGCAGCAGAATACCTTCTTTTGGGTTTTGCTTTTATTTTGAAAGGTCTTGCTCTAGTTTTGTTGCATTTGTGTAATGTTTGTTAATCTGAAGGTTTTTATGTTAGGGGTTTCTACTATCTCTTCTTTTGGCGGCGCTGTAGGCACTTTGGAAAAACCCTGAACAGAATGTTTTTTTAAATAAAAAATAATTTAGTTTTACTACATATTGTAATCTGCTATTCCAATATTCAGCTGTGCATCAATTAATAAAAACAAATGTACATTAAGCGGTTTATCAGCTTCTTTTTCTTTCTAAATTTTGGAATGTTTACGTCTTTAACCTCTCCCCCACTTCTATGCAACTGATTATCCTCTGTTGACCTTAGGTCAATCCATAAACGTATTTTGATGTTAAATAATAAATCAAGCCTAACACTGTGAAGGTGTAGATTTTAGACGCAAGGTCTGCTGTTGGACTTCTAACCCTCCCCCCCCCAAAAACAGTTTTCTTTTTTCGTCAAAATGATGATAAGGTCTAAGTCCGCTAGCATAGATTTGGTTAGGACTGCCGTCAATTGTACATTGTACTTTGGGTTATTTTGGATTAAAAAACTTTTCACTTGCTCTTGCGAATGGTTCTTCATCTTCACACAGCAAAAAAATACCTTTAAGCGATTTTACTGCGACATAAAACTAAAATTCCATTTGCTTTCTGCCTGCTTTAGGATATGTTGAATGATGACGCACGTTTTCGTAATATATTGCTAATTTGGACTTATATTGATCCCCAATCAGCTCTGCAAATTTTAAAGGGTTTTGTAACAACGTCAAACTCTAACGAGATGTCAAAAATTTGCTGTACTTTGTTTGGGTTTGTCTGTTGATTTGTAACACGTTTGTATTCAAAAAAGTTAGTTCATATGACAATCTGTCTTTTAATGCTCCTTGAAAGTATGGGGCATGCGCTTTTAACAACTCAAAATCTAGGGGAATGGAAAAGCGATTTACCATAGCATAACTTACAGCTAAAGCCTTTTTGCTGCTTTTAGCACCTGAGGCAGTTCGGCGCCTATTCTAAGTTTTAGTGTTTCTTCATTGCGTTTCCCTTGAAACGCAAGATCTTCCCTTTCATTCGCGGTTAGCCTTTAGATCAGAATAGGTTAAAAATATGTCTGCATTTTTTAAAAAGAAAATACTTCTTGCCCCTCAAGTTTTACAGAAATTTTCTAACGATTGCCCGTCCCAAATTCTGGACAACTGTTCTGGTTTGGTCTGTTGTTAAAGCGAGTTTATTTTAAAAGTAAGCCTTTGCAGAGCCTGGCACGATCAAATCATCCGCTCCTAGGTTGGAAATCTAACAGTAAGAATTTGATCTGCATCAATGTAGATGGATTTTTTGGGAAAACGTAATATTCCGTTATTTCCCTGCACGCCAAAAGGGGTTCTTTCAGCTTTCTATACGGGTCAAGAAATCGAGCCAAAATGCTTGTGACATTTTTTTATAAACAAAAAAAAAGTTAAATTTATTTAAAAACATGGCAGAATTGAAGGCGAAGAAGATTATGATGTTTTTGATCCTGGAGACGACATGAGTGAAATGATCCTTTGACACAGCATCGCTCAGCGCTCTCAATGCGGCGTGAATTAACAGAAAGTACGGTCGGAGCATTTTACAAAAGTTTTTGGCCAAGAACCTCCCGAATTTATAGACCCAAATGATTTTGAATTAGAAGATGGTCATTTGTTTGTAAGGGGCGATCAAGGAGAATCTGTTCGGCTTTTCAACTAAACCAGACCCCTCAAGTTTTTAGCCAAGAGTACAATTATACAAAGACTAGTGTAAAAGATCAAAATCGCCTTGGTCTTGTTAGACCAAAATTAGATAGGGAAGGGGGTTTTCTAAACTTCAAAAACCCCTACAAGAACCCCGACAGATAACCAAATGCAAAACATGGAAATTAAAGAATTAATCAATCGGCAGACGAATTAATAAATGCAATAGAAGCAGAAACCAGTTTTTTTAGAAAAAACGCGTTAAAGACTATACACGACTCGCCGCTACCCATGCGAGGAAATTTGCGGCCCTTGATCATGCTTTAAGAACCATAGAGGCGAATTAACAAACAATTTTGCAAAACTAGGTGAACTAGATGGCAAAATAGAAGAGAAAAAGAAAAAAATCGTTGGGCTGATGACGCCCATTAGGGCATGATATTAAAGAAAGAATAACCCAAAGACTAAAAGATCTTGAACAAGAAAAATCAGCAAGACTGAAGTGCTAACTACTAACCGAGACCAATTACGACTCAAGTGAATAGAATAAGAGAAAATATCCGAAAAATTTTATATGAAGACACAACACTAGAGAACGATACGAACGTTGTTTAGAGAGCAAGGAGTCACATTAGCAAGCGTTATAACTGCCTTAGGATTTGCAATAAGTACATGGTGATGGCTATTACAGGCGGTGGTGGGAGCAAAGTTCAGTGCCTCCGCCGCCATCGCCTCCATCTCCGCCTGATAAATCATGGGTTAAAAAAACAGCTTGATCATCTTGCAAGTTTATTTAAAAAAAATTAGCTGGTAAAACCGTGGACGCTTTACCAGGAATGTTGGGGGGTATTGTAGGGCTTTTGTCTAAATGCAAGCAAAGTAGTTGGCTTTATGGCCGAGCACTTATGGACATTAGTTCTCGTAATAGTTGGGTTACTATTTAGTAAGATAAAGACCAAGTAATCCTATGCCAGTTATCCAAGAACAAGCGCTGTCTTTTCATATTCATGGTCATCGCGAACAGAGTCTGCGAGCTTTGCTGAGTCTTCAATGACTTTGGGGGTTTGGACTTCGGGAATTAGATGACTTAATCTTGGGTGTGTTGTTTACTGCTTGTAATATTACTGGCTCAGAATTTATGTCGTTTTTCCCCAACCTTCTGTTCATTGCCTGCTATAAGAATTTCATTATTATAGTTTATTATTATTCCTACCTGGAGTCTAAGGTCAGAAGGCAACATGTATAAACCAGTGCCAACAGCCAAAGTCTACTTTCGATCTTGCGTATTGTAAAACATTTTGGTACCTTTTAATGCTTGAAGGGAAAACAACTGTAGAATTAATGGCGTCCCCTAAATTTGCTAAGTATTGTTTTGCGCGTCAAAGCCAGTAGAAGGATCAGTTATGCTCGATCTTGCCTGTGCTTGCGACCCTAGCAAACACCAACGTAGTGCGAATAGAGTCGTTTTTTCGTTTTATTCCCGCTCTAGTTGGCCCTTAGAAGTGTCTAAGATAAATGTTGTCCATGCTGTTTTATGCTCTTGCTGTAGGGACCCAGGCTCAACAGTTTGTGCCAAAAAAGAAAGATTTGAAAGGGGATGCCAGTCATAGTTTTACTTTCTGTGCGTGCCCCGAAAATAAAAGGGCGCCTAGGCCATGAAAATTTGATTTCCAACTTTTGTCTAAAGCCTGTCTTGATGTTAATATTGAATTCGTTACAGATCCTTTCAAAAGCCTTATGTCTATTTTTGTTGCTGAGTGGATTAAATGGTTTGTCATTTGGTTAATGGCGCTTGCAGTTCAGTCAAAATACGTCTGAAGGGGTAATTTAAAAAAGAAATCTGTACACTGGGCCTCACCAAAGGATCATGGTGATTTAAATGATCGCATACGCCACTCCACACCCAGTTGATGGCAAAACACAGCAAAGTTTAATGGTTCTGATAAAACTGCATCGGATGACTAAACCACGCTTTCTTGATGTGGTGTTTTCAATAGGGGGGTTAAGATAGCTCTTCAATGGAGTACTCCCTTTTTATGAAAAGAGGCAGTCTGGGTCACAGCAATGTCAAGGTATCAGTTGCTATATTTTTAAAATTGTAGTGCGGCCCAACAGAAATTTTGCATCAGTATATTTGAATGCACTCTTTTTAATTTGTTTTAAAAAATGTTTGTAAAAATAACAACCCAGACCCTCCTTCGTTTTTAGAACATGCTATTGTAACAATTGCGGGGCCAAAATGGCCGCGCTCCTTTAAATATTCTACAAAGTCGTATGGTTTAATATAAGCGAAGCCAAGGAGAATAATAAGGTTCTAAAAGTTGACAAAACAGGGACCCCAAAATTAGCGAAGTTAACAATAGCTGATGGTTATTACGGGTTTTGCTCACTAAAAGAAGCAATGAGTAACTTCGACATTACTCTCAAACTTAACAATGCGAATCTAAAAACAATGTTAACATTCAAGCCTGAAGAAAAAGTAGGTTACTATTTTGTAAAGAACAGCTAAAATGTTAGGCTTTACAGCTAACAATTATAGATTTAGAGTTACACCAACCCAAACTACTTATGGGGGGAAAGTCGCTCGATCTTGCATTACATTTATTACTCTATGTTCATTTGGGATGAGCTGAGCACTGATGAAAACTTATATGACGGAAGGCCCTCAACTGTTTTAAGAGCTCTTCCCTCAGGGAAAGCTGCATATTGCGATATGAAATTATACAATTCCCCATTTACAGTTTAAAAGATTGTTTGTGGGGAGGGTCGGATCATTTAAATAAAAATCAAAGACAAAGCGGGGAAAGTTGTAAAATGCGATAACCTGCACATTGTTTTAGAAATAAAATAATACGTTACTAAAAATAATGTGCGTGGGGCCCGAAGAACAGGAGTTACATAGCGCCTGTAAGGTGTATAACTTTTGAATTAAAGACCTTGCAGATGTTGCGGACTTGAACAGAACGGTGAGATAGGCGCTTTGTATGGTTTTGGTACACTAAAGATGGTGATTATAAACGCAAAGGGTGGCGACAGCAAAAGTTTCCTTAAACTAGAACAACTGCGCAATCTAGAGGCAAATAATGTTGGCCAGTATGAAAATAAAAAAGTTCGAAACCTGACCTCAAATGGCACTTAGAACCAATTTTAGAATGGGAAATAAAAAATTTGAATTCATAAGCCCATTTACATATTTTAGCCGTTTAAAAAAGTTTCAGAAAAGCATTCAAACTCTGGCCCTTTACATGTAAGTCTTATGCCGGACGACAATAGTCGGAAAGAAAATTGAAATAACGCCCTATGGGAAAAAGCGTACATCCTCCCCAGAAAAGAAACAGTTGTAAAAAAAAACTTCTACAAAATTACAGTTCTTTCCAAGCAGAAAATTAGGGACACGTTCACAATGATATTTGAAATTTCTGTCTTTAAAGATGTGGAGAGGGGTGGGGTTGTGGGCGTTAGTGATGACCTTTAAAAGGAATTAATTTTTAGTGGCAAAACTTAGACGTTAAACGTCTTTAAAGTTACCATCGTCGTTCTTCACAATGGCGAGGAATTAAGATCATAACAACAAGCCCAAAAAAATCAATGTGACTTAATAAAACATCTTACAGAACTGAATTGGATTAATTTACACATTTAGGCCTCGTAGGGGTTTTTTTATACTGAACAAGTTTTGACAGAGAGTATGATAAAAATAATAACTGGAAATTTGATTAAATTCTTCTAAAAACCATGGAGCAGTTAAACTTTATGACAAAAAACTCCTCATTGCTCATTGATTTGTGGGCAGACTGGTTGTGGAAAAACAATATTTGTCCTAGACCTATTACAAACAGTTTAAACGCTATAATTTTAATCATATTGGGTTTTCTGTCCAACACTTAATGGAACAAAGCATATCATGATAGAAGGGTTTTTATGGACAGATGTGCCCTATATTTAGTTGATCCTAGCAATAAACTGAGTGAGTGTTTAGAACAGTTTTATAAACTGTTTGAAGGAACGAAACACTATTTATTATAGATGACTGTTCGGCAGAAAGAAAACATAGTTAAAAAAAGAAACACTTTGTCAAAACTAGCTTTCAGCGGAAGACAGCTCGGATAGTGTGTGGATTTTATGCCAGAAATATAACTCAGTTTTAAAAGACTTTAGAGAACAGTTAAAGACTGTAGTTTTATTTCACATGAAAGACAGAGATCATTTGAAGAATGTTTGCGCGAAAAATGATGTTATTGAAAACGATCAGGAAAAACACAGGATTAAGCAAAAACTGAAAAACTAAAAGTTTAGTAAATTAGTATTGAAAACGGATAACCTACGCAGTACGTTTGTTTGTAGATAATCGTTATTTTTTAGTTTATTGAAGTCTTACTTGTCAGAGAACAGGGAAGGGGCATCTGGGTTACTTTCGCCCGAAACTGGGTGAGGGGGGGGAAGTGGCCCAGAATGCCCCTTTCCCTGTTCTTAGGGGAAAGCCTTGCTGTACATCATAGTTGTTTGTATAACACACTTCCTGTGAAGAGGGAAAGCCTTGCG
>JAFLJL010018782.1:25000-30000 GCA_018398815.1 Conus ventricosus | reverse complement strand
AAAACCCACACAAACACACACACAAAAAAAAACACACAAAACCTACCCCCCCCACACCCACCCTATCCACCACCCCCCCCCTTCCCCCCCCAAACACCCTTCCCCCCCCCCCCCCCCCCCAAAACAACAAAACCCAAAACCCACACAACAAAACAACACACACAACAACCCCACACACAAAAAACCATTTAAAAGGGGCCCAAATTCGGGGGGGAATCCCATTTTTTTGGCCCCTTTGGGTAAAAAGCGGTACCCCCATCTCCAGGTTGTTGTCGCAGTGCACCTCTCCTGCCCCTCGCTGCTGGCCCGCCAGGCGGTCATCGATCTCCGGAAAACTGTTTGATCGGGGGGCCCTGCCCCACCACAGACAGCCCCCCCCTTTACAGGAAAATGAGACTGCCTTTTTCCCTCCCCCTCCCCCTCCCCCCTTTCCCGGCATTTGTGTGTGTGTGTGTGTGTGTGTGTGTGTGTGTGTGGTGTGTGTTTTTGGTGGGGTTGTGTGTGTGGGTGTGTGTGTGTGGTGTTTATGTGTGTGTGTGTGTGTGGTGTGGTGTGGTGTGTGTTGTGTGTGTGTGTGTGTGTGTTTGGGTTGTGTGTGTGTGTGTTTTTGGTGTGTGTGTGTGTTTTGTGTGTTTCAGTTTCTTCGTTTAAGTCCTTACTAAAGGGTTATCAGGCGATGTGTTGAAGAATGGGGGAATTTTGCTTTATTGACTCTGGGGGTTTTTTCTTAAAAAAGGGTGTTGTATAAACTTACATTTTTTTGATATGGTTGAGACTGGAGAGGGCCCAGTACAGGGAAAAAGTGTGGATGTGGTGTATGTGTGTGTGAGTGGTGTGTTTTGTTTTGTGTGTGGGTGTGTGGGGTTTTGTGTGTGTGTGTGTGTGGTGTGTTGTGTTGTGTGAAGGGTGTGTGTGTGTGTGGTGTTTTGCGTCTGTGTGCGTGCGGGGTGTGTGTGTGTTTTGGTGTTTTGTGTTTTGTGTGTTTTGGTGTTGGTGTGTGTGTGTTGTGGTGTTTGGGTTTTGTGTGTGGGTGTGTGTGTGTGTGTGTGGGGCTGTGGTGTGGGTGTTTGTGTGTGGGGTGGGGTGTGTCCGTGATTGTATGTATGTATGTATGTATGTAGGGTATTTTAAGTATGTATGTTTTTGTAGGTATGAAGTGTATGTATATATATTTTTTGGTTTGTATATGTATTGGGGTAGGGTTTTATACAAAATTATCTTTTTTCCCTTCTATCTTATCTATTTCTATTTCTTTTTTCCTTTGAGACTAATGGAAAAAAAATTTGGGGACGAAATTATAGAGAAAAAGATTGGGAACCCCTTTCCTTAAAAAATTTACAGGCATATAAAGACGGAAGGGAAAAATTTTAGGCAAAGGGGAAAAAACCCTTCCCCCCTTTTCAAAAATCCCACACAACCACAAACACACACACAAAAACCCACACAAAAACAACACACACACCCCACACACACCCCAACACAAAAAACCCCACAAAACCCTCCCTGTAAAGGCGGCTTTCTCGATTTCTTCCCCCTTTGGTTTACCCGTGTTGTAGGAAACTGGCTTTGTCTCCCGTTTTTGCCCCACCCTCTGATGTCGTCCATCCGTTTCCCGTCTGGTTAGGACACCTTTTGGGAGGGACGCCAACCCAAAAATGAAAAAAAGAAACCCCAAAAGGAGAAATGAGCAGGGTAATTTGCCTATGCGACCCCCATGTGTTTGAAAGTAATAGGACAACGGGGCGAGGGCACGGGGGGGAAAGTGGGGAAAATGTATTTTTACTTTTCAAAAGGCCGAAAAAAAGCCCTAAAGAAAGTGTACAGGGCGGGGGCCCGGAAATTTGCTCAGTTGGTAGAGCCCCCAAAACACGTAAACCGGGGGTTGCGAGTTCGAATTTGGGTTTAAAGGGGGGGATTTTAACTTTGGGTTTTGACCCCTTTCCCCCATCCAGCCCTTTCGAATGAGACTAAAAAACCGAGGGTTCCCGGGTGTGTAAAGGGCACGAAAACCCTGGGGGAAACACGAAAAAACCCCAAACCATGCTTTGGGAAAAGAAAAGGGCCCTTTTGGCCCGTTAGTATGGAGGGACACGTTACATATAGCATGCCCCTTTAATTTATTTCTCATCTTTTGAGATAATTTTCATTTTCCTATTATTTTATTTATATATATATATTATATTTATAAAAATTTTATATTTGAAAAAAAGAAACCCCCGAAGGGGGCGGGGGGAGGCCCCAGAGCGCATGTCTCCATGTTTTAGAGCAGTCCTGTACCCCCTTTGGGGGCCCCTGCGCTGTTTTGGGGGACAAAGGGTACAGGCACGCCCCAGGACACCCCCTTAAAGATATAAAGGGGACTAACTGCCCCTTTGAACGCGGTAAATTAGACTCCCGGGAAATGCAGCTCATAAAAACCTTTAAGTAGCACCCCCATGGGGTACCCCCGTTTTCATGATGCAGAGCCCCCGGCGAAAAAATTAAAAACACCCTCCAGCTGGGGGGCAACCCCACAGCCCCCAACCCCCCCTCCCCCGGACAGATAAAGAAATTTCCCACCCCAGAAAAAGCAAGTTTTTCGCCAAAAGGTTCTTAGGGTTGCCCTCAAGGGGAAAATTCCAAAGTTGTAGCCCTTTTCCCCTTTTCAAAGGCCCTTTCCCCTGTGGTCATGGGTCTTTTCCCGCCCACTGGACCTTTCTCCGGGGTAGCCTTTTTAAAGGGGCAAAGAAGAAAAAAACCCCCAAAAAAAGGTGCTGGGGGGGCCCCCAGAGAAAGGCACTGTCTCCACCCCTTTAGAGCAGTCCTGTCCCCCCTTGGGGGCCCTGCGCTGTGTTGACGATGGGTCAGGAGGGGCCGGGGAACTTCCCTTTTTAAGATATAAAGGGGGCAAAAATGCCTCTGAAACAGAGGAAAATTTGATTCCAGGAGGGCAGTCATAACCCCCTTTTAAAATTTAGCACCCCCTGGGGTGTCCCCACCCCCGTATTTCATGACTGAAGAGCCCCGGCGAAAAACACCACCCCCCAGCTGCCGGGCCCCACCCCAGCCCCAAAAAAACCCCTGCCCACGGACAGATAAAGGGACATTTGCCACTCCAGCCACAGCCAAGTTTTGGCCATACGGTCTTATAAAATTTATATATATATATTTATAATTATATTTATATATATTATTTTTATTTTTTTAAAATTATAAATATTTTATTTATATTCCCCTTCCCCCAAAGGGTTTGGGGTATGGTTTGTTTTAAGGGGCGGGATAAAAAGGGGTTTCATACACCCCAAAACTTTACTCCCCTGTCTTTTTCAGGCAGTGTCCGCGGGAAAGTCCCAGCCTACTTACGAAAAAAAGAAAAAAAGGGAAAGAAAGTGTAATGACAATCAGCCCTAGCAGTAAGCAGAGGGACTTCGAAACCATGAAATTGATAGCTGTTTTTTTTTGTCATGGCCAAAGGTGTCAAAATTTCCCTTTCCTCCCCCTCCCCCTTCTCAGTGCACATGTCATCTCCTTCATTCTCCTACGGCCCGGGGTTCCCCCCTCCACATTCCTTTCCCCCCTGTGCTGTCCCCCCCTCTTCCCCGCCTTTTTCTTTGCCCCCCCCCCCCCCCACCCCCCCCCCCCCCCCTCCCCAAATGTTGTGCCTGTCTGGGGTGTTGGCCCGTCTCTTTTTCTGTCTGTTGTTGTCTGTCTCTCTCTCTCTCTCTCTGTTTCTCTTCTTTTTCTTCTCTCTCTCTCCTCTTTCTCTCTCTTCTCTCAGTCTCCCCCCCCTCTCTGTTTCTTTTCTCCTGTTTAAAATTTCCTCTCTGTCTCTCTCTGTCTCCCCCTCCGTCTTCTCTGCTCCCTCTCTCTCTTTTCCCCCCTCTCTCTCCCCGTTCTTCTCTGTGTCTTTGTTTTTTTCTCTTTTCTCTCTCTCTCTTTTTTCTTTTTCTTTTGTCTTTTCTCCTCCCTCCCCCTCTCGCTCTTCCTCCTCTCTTTCTCTCTTTTCCCCCCCCCGTCTGTCTGTCCCCCCCTTCTCCCCAGTTCTCTCTCCCCCCCCTTCTCTTCCCCCTCTCTGTCTCTCTTCCCCTTTTTCCCCTCCACCCCTCCTTCCCCCCCCCCCCCCCCCCCCCCCCCCTCCCTTCTTTTCTCTCTCTTCTCTTCTCTTTTCTCTCTCTCTTCTTCTTCTTCTTTTCTCTCTCTCTCTTCTCTCTCTCTTTGAAAAAAAAAGCGTGTGCGAAAAAAACTGCGTTGATTGGGGTGCTTTGTTTAGTTCGAATGAACCCCTTTGGTTTCCCGGGAGGTACACGTTCACGCTGTGACTTGAAGTTATGGGTTTGTTTGTGTCAGTTCTCTACAAGAAGTCCCTATTTTATTCAAAATTTTGTACCCCCAGCAAAGGCGTAATATCTTTAAAAAAGCACGCATGTTTCTTAATTTGTAATGTGGCTATTATAATAAGTAAAAGAGGTTTTTGCTCAATTTTTCCACTTCTGAAAAGGGCCCTGGGGCCCGTTTGTTATAAAAATCAATGGGCATGATCTTTGTCCCTTTCTAAATTTTTTTACGTTCCCCAAAAATGCCACGACTGACCCCCCAAAAAGTACAATACTGGGGAATACTCGGTTCGGTTCCCGCAAAATCTCACGTGAGTTTGCTGCAAGCTTCGCAGCTTTTTGAAATTGTTCGTTGTTTTTCCGGCCCGCGGGGGTTTTGATGAGTCGCATCCCTCCCTGTCCCGAGAGGTCTTCTGTTTTGGGCCCCCAGCAAGGACGGGTCGCTTTCGTTTCGTCCAAGGGGACCGGGGCGGAGAGGGCGGAAAGGGGCATGGCGCCTTTCTCTTTGTAGCAGAGGTCAGGGAGACGAGCTGGGGGATGGAGCAGGTGTAATTTCCGCCTTGGACAGGGGAGGCGAGAGACAGGTAGAACTGGCCCGACTCGTAACCTGTGCTGGGCTGGGTTTCTCCGTCTGGGGTCTGTGTATGGGGGTGGACAATAAGGTAAACTATGGAAATACGCTGGCGT
>JAFLJL010018782.1:10000-15000 GCA_018398815.1 Conus ventricosus | reverse complement strand
AAGACAAAAACACTTGCAATGTGTGTTTTGAACACTTGTAATTACAAGACAAAACACTTGTAATGTGTGTTTTGAACAATTGTAATTACAAGACAAAGCACTTGTAATGTGTGTTTTGAACAATTGTAATGCGTGTTTGTCTTGTGATTTGTCATCACACAAAAGGGACAAACACATTACAAGACAAAGCACTTCTAATTTGTTTTAGTATTGCAACCTGTTCATCCCCTTTGTTTGGCGGATTTACTATAATTTTCTGTTAAAAATCAAACAAACAAACAAACAAAAAATCAAAGAAAAAAGAAACAAAACTTTAGATGAAAATGAACCTTGTGGTTTCTGAACAATGTTGATTTTGAGTTTCATGGATCTTTGATAAGAAAGCTAGGTGAATTTCACAAATGCTCAGTCGGCATTATAATGCAGGAACATTGTCGTTAGAATTTTCCCCGGATATTCCCGGATAGTTTTCTTTGTTTAAATCTTGCAAATGCAAAACTTTCTTTTTTTTTCTTCTTTTTTTTTTTTTAACAGAAGGCGAGAGTTACAGCAAACACACCGTCCCATAAAAGCAGTCTTTCAATGAATAAATTATTCATTCAAGGATACATTGATACATGCATACATGAATTCACGATCAATAAATCAGTAATCAGATACTTGTATTGCAGAGTACTTCCATACCTCGAAGCGCCACGGAAGTGTCACCTTACTTCCTGCGCATGCGTAGATGTAGTCATCGGGTAAAGACGCCCACTCCAGCCCGTAGACGATGCCTGTAAGAAAGGCAAGGACGTTATTGCAAGGACGTTATTGCAAGGACGTTATTGAGAGTGCGTGTTCTTTTCTCTCTCTTTCTTCTTTCAACTATTCCTTCCTTTCCTGTACCCTTCCCTCCGTTCATATTCTTTCTTTTTTTCTTTCTTTCATTTCATACCTACCTTTGTTTTCTCTCTCCTTTCTTTTGTCCTTTTTTTTTTTTTCTTTTTTTTTTTTTCGTTTTCACTTTTTCTTTCTTTCTTTCTTTTCTTCTTTCTTTCTTTCTTTTTTCTTTCTTTCTTTCTTTTCTCCCTTCTTTCAATTCTTCCACTTTTTATAGTTTCACTTTTCCTGTCTTGTTTCTTCTTTCGTTTCATTCTTTCCTTTTTTTCTTTCTTCTTCTTCCTTTCTTTCTGTCTTCCTTCCTTCCTTATTTCATGTTATCCTTCTTTCCTTCCTTTTATTTCTGTCTTTCTCCCTTCACTCCTTTTGCCTTCTTTATTTTATTCTTCCTATCTCGTGTCCTTCTTCCATTTCTAAAGGCTTCTGTCCCCTTTCATTCTTTCTTTCTTTTACAATGGGCACATACATTCTTTCTTTCTTTTACAATGGGCACATACATTCTTTCTTTCTTTTACAATGGGCACATACATTCTTTCTTTCTTTTACAATGGGCACATACATTCTTTCTTTCTTTTACAATGGGCACATACATTCTTTCTTTCTTTTACAATGGGCACATACATTCTTTCTTTCTTTTACAATGGGCACATACATTCTTTCTTTCTTTTACAATGGGCACATACAAAACATGAACGAATCATGCAATAAAATGAAATAAAAGAAAAAAAAAGAAAAAAAAGAAAGAAAACTGGGATTTGTAAAAAAAAAAAACAACATTTTTGTTTTGTTTTGTTTCTTTACTTGTTTGTTTTTGGAAGTCTGTTCAAACAAAATATCTGTTTATATATTCTCTCTGTTTTTCTTCCTTTAACTGTGGTCTCTTTCGATGATTTTTTTTTTTTTTTTGGAACTGCAGTATATTCCGTGTATTCTCAGTGGCATAATAACTCGTCGCCCATCTCACCCCTTCATAATAAAGCCACGTTCAATTTGTCTGGCTTTCTGATGTAAGATCAATCATTTGCTCCCAATACTTTGCTCTACATGTGGGAGGTACAGTAACCGCACTACACAGTGAGCCACGTTTTTTTTTATTTAAATAGATGAAATGAAAACAAACAAACAACACGAACCAATACACTAAGGGGAAAAAATCGACCCAATAAAAAAGTATTAAACGCTTGAAATAATGATTTTTAATTTCAAGCGTTATTTTTTTGTTGTTTGGGTAGATTATAAGGAAAGAAAACAAGTTGATCGGTATTACAAATTATCAGTTAACGTTTTTTTTTCCCCATAAAACTATATGTAAACATTTACTCAGTGTAGGTCCATGTTTCTTTCTGGACCTTTTAAAAACAACAACAGCAATAACAACACACACACACCACACACACACACACACACCACACCCACACAAAACACCCGCGTGCGCGCGCGCGCGCCGCGCTACGCACGCACACACCACGCACGACGCACGCACGCACGCACGCGCGCACGCACGAACGCACGCACACCACGCACACACAACCACACACACACACACACACACACACACACACACACACACACAACACACACCACAACACACACACACACACAACATCGATAAACACAATCAATATGCCCTTTGAATCAAACTCTGCTTCTAGCATTTTCAAACAAAGTGTTGTGCCTTCTCAACCGCATTCCTATTACACGTCTACAATGTCCTCCTGCTTTCTGTTCTCTTATGGCCCATCTCCCCCCCCCCCCCCCCCCCCTCCCCCCAAAGGCGTAACTCGCTGCTCACTCGCACCTTCCACCACCCCCACACCCACCACGTTCTAATGCATCTCGCTGCCAACAGTCCAAAGAAAATAGTCAATAGTTGAAATCGGGTCTTCATGAGGAAACCAAACGGGAGGAGACTCTGCAATATATTGAATGACTTGGGGTGTAGTCCCTGACGCCCTCATCTATTTCAAAAAAGGGCAGGACACCACAACCAATTAAACAAACAATGTATACCGCAGACGAGCCAGCAAATTTACAACACACGTCCATTAACAAGTCTCGATTAATTGGCTGACACCCAAAACTTGCTGTACTATTGGAAAAGGAGAGAAAATAAAAACTGAGGACAGCATGAGTTGAGAGCTGAAAGGCCCACAGAATCAGATAAAAGAGCTAAGCCGGCTGGGGCTGAAAAAAACAACAGGTGTATGTCTGTTGGGGCTCGAACTAAAACCTTCCTTGCCCCAAGCTGCGACACTGACCACAGTATCTACAGCCGGTGGAACCTACCCCGTCAATACCCTTGACCTCTCCCTCTCCCATCTCTCTCCTCTCTCTCTCCCCCTCTCCTCCCCCTTTCTCTCTCTCTCATCCTTTTCTCCTCATCTTCCCCCTCTCTCCTCTCTCTCTCTTCTCCGTGTTCGTTTGAAACTGTCATTTTAAGAGTACCTCAAAGAAAGAAAGAAAAAGAATGAAAGAAAGAAGGAAGAATGAAGGAAAGAAAGAAAGAACGCAAGAAAAAAAGGAGAAAGAAAGACGACAGAAAGAAAGGGAAACAAAAACCAAAGAAAGAAACAAACAAACAAAGAAAAAGAAGGAAAGAAAGAAAAAAAAACAAAAGAAAGAAAGATAAAGAAAGAAAGAAAGAAAACAAAAGGAAGAAAAGAAAGAAAGAAAGAAGGAATGAAAGAATAAAAAAAGAAAAAAAAACAAAAAAACAGAAAGAAAGAAAGAAGGAAAAAAAGAAGGGAAAGAAAGAAAGAAAAAAAAGAAAGAAAGAAAGAAAAAAAGAAAGAAAGAAAGAAAAAAAGGAAGGAAGAAAGGAAGGAACGAAAGAAAGAAGAAAGAAAAGAAAGAAGAAAGGGGCAATTTCGTTTTCGTTTGCACGTAGTGCAAACATTCTAAAAGACAAAACCATGGAAAATAATTCAATGTCAACAACCTGTGAACCTGTTGCAATGTCAACAACCTGTGAAATTTGTTGCAATGTCAACAACCTGTGAACCTATCTGCTGGCGAAAGATTCAGACATTACGGTTTGACTACGCATAACCTGCGTGTTGAACATTTGTCATGGAGATCCTTTGGGCACTGAGTTGAAAAGGGAAGTCAGAGCTCCGATATCTGCCATGAATGATTGCGTTCCTTTCTTTCTTTTCTTTCTTTTTTATATACAGTGATTCTCCCCATCCCTTCCTCTTCTACCTCCTCTCTGTCCTCTGTCTCTCTTGTCTCTCACACCTCTCTCTCGCTCTCTGGTCTCTCTCTCTCTTTCTCTCTCTCTCGTCTCTCTGTCTCTCTCTCTCCCTCTCCCTCCTCCCCTCTCTCCTCTCTCTCTGTCTCCTCTGCCCTGCCCTGTCTCTCTCTCTCTCTCTCTCTCTTCCCTCCATCTCCTCTCCCCCTCTCTCTCCTCTCTCTCTCTCCCTTCTCCTCCCACCCACCCACCCACCGCCAACGTCTTTATGTTCTCCTCATATTTCACTTACCCAGACAGAGGATTTCAACCAGAACAGCCGCATCGTACCTAACATGTCCAGAATCACAGAACACCAGAAAAAAAGTTTGCTGTATAAAAAAGAAAACCACACACAAAAATAAAATTCTAAGACAACAACAACAATCCGATTCCGCAGCCCTGTCGCTTTCCCAACTTTCAACACGTCCGCTCTCCTCGACAACATGAACTGATAGGAAGCTTGGCTCCCTAGGTCACACTTTACTTAAGGTCAGCCTCTTGCTGGGTTTTTATCCAGTGGGCGACATCTTTAAGAGGTGTAGTTCAATTCGACGAACATGCCAACAACGTTAGCAGTCCGGAAAACAAAAAAAAAAAACTTGAACGACTCTGTCCCACCTGACCGAACGTTTTAAACGTTTCGTGAAAAGAAACTGCGCAGACAAGGGTTTTTTTGTGTGTTTTTTTTTTATTCAGGGGCAAAGTAGATTCTTAATGTTTTTTTTTTTTTTTTAGTAAGCAAGTATTTGATGGTATGTCAATTTGAAAATTAGATGAACAGAAAGAGAGGTTTCAGTTGAAAGACTGAAACTGGTAGCCGGATAATTCAATGGAAGAACAAAATGAAAAGAGGCACGTTTAGTTTAGTGGGGGGAAAAAACAAAAA
>JAFLJL010018780.1:22457-24064 GCA_018398815.1 Conus ventricosus | reverse complement strand
TGAGAGAGAGAGAGAGAGGGAGAGAGACAGACAGACAGACAAGACAGACAGAGGCAGAAAACAGACAGATTGTCAAAACACAGGGAGAAAGGGGGAGGGGGGGGAACAAACAGAGGGGAGGAAGGGAGGGAGAGCGAGAGAGAGAGGAGAAGAAGAAGAAGAAGAAGAAGAGAAGAAATGATGATGAATGATGAAGATGAGAATGAGAGGAGGAAGGAGGAGGAGGAGGAGGAGGGGGATGGTGAAAAAAAAGAAGAAGAAGAAGAGAAAAGAGCGAGAAGGAAAACCAAGGGGGGCAAGGAGTGGTTGAATCCAATGGAAGGATTGTGAAAGGGGGAAAGCGGAGGGAAAGCGGAGGGAAAGAGGAGGGGGAAAACGAGGGGAAAGGGGGAAAGAGGAGAGGAAAGAGGGGGGAAAGAGGAGGGGAAAAGAGGAGGGGACAGAGAGGGGGAAGAGGAGGGGGAAAGAGGGGGGGAAAAAGAGGGGAAAGAGGAGGGGACAGAGAGGGGGCAGGAGGACAAAAGGAGGGAAGAGGAGGGAAAGAGGAGGGGAAAGCGGGGGGGAAAAGGGAAAGCGGGGGGAAGAGGAAGGGGAAAAAGAGGAAAGAGGAGGGAAAGCGGAGGGAAAAGAGGGGAAAGAGAGGGAAAGGAGGGGAAGAGGAGGGGACAGAGGAGGGACAGGAGGGGACAGAGGGGGAAAGGAGGGGGAAAGGGGGAAAGAGAGGGGAAAGCGGAGGGGAAAGAGGAGGGAAAGCGGGGGGGAAAGAGGAAGGGAAAGCGGAGGGGAAAGAGGAGGGGACAGAGGAGGGACAAGGAGGAAAGAGGAGGGGGAAAAGGAGGGAAGAGGGGAAAGCGGAGGGGGAAAGGGAGGGGAAAGAGGAAGGGAAAGAGAGGGGAAAGGAGGGGAAAGCGGAGGAAAAGGGGGGAAAAGAGGAGGAAAGAGGAGGGGAAAAACGGAGGGGGAAAAAGGGGGGGAAAGAGGAGGGGAAAGAGGAGGGGGAAAACGGGGGGGAAAGAGGAGGGGAAAGCGGAGGGAAGAGACGAACAGCCAGGCAGACAAACGACACTCAGCAACAGCGGGAGACAGGCAGACAGCATCATCGACGGAGGCAGGGAGAAAGAGGACAAGACGTTCCAGCACAACTGCCGTTACTTTCCCCCCCAATGAAAACCCTAAAGTCTGTATGTGTGTATTCTGAGACAGACAGAAGCGGTGGCGATGCCAACGAACAGTGGGTAATATGGACGAACTATGCATCACACTCCGGCACTCTCAACACTGGCAGGTCCTTGTCAAGAATTAGAACAGCAAGTCTGCGAGAATGGGAGGGGAGGGGGGGGGGGGGGGGGGGGGGGGGGGGGGGGGGGGGGGGGGGGAGGAGACAGACAGACAGACAGAGAGACAGACAAACACACAGTCATTATTGTCAACAGACAGACAGACAGACACACACACACACACACACACACACACAACAACCCCACACACAACCATGGACACAGACAAACAGACGGGGAGAGACAGAGAAAAAAAAGCTTACAGGCAGACAGACAGAGAGACAGAGACACGGACAGACAGACAGACAGGCAGGAAGAGAGGGAGCGAGA
>JAFLJL010018780.1:7457-17457 GCA_018398815.1 Conus ventricosus | reverse complement strand
GGTGTGGGGGGGGGAATTGTCGGGAGGGGATGGGGGTGGGGTGGGGGGAGGACGTCATGATGATTGATGGCAAAACCCGTTAGTCTTCATGAAGAATCAATACGCTGCAACCCCTCCCCCCCCGCCCCCCACCCCCACCCATCCCAACAACCCCCAATTAAGGATGAAGAGCAGCGGTAATGACTACGACACAGCAGAATGAGTAGTATAGTATGAAGACAGAAATCGTATCTCAATTTGAAAGTCGAAAGAAACTAAGAAGTCCCACGATAAACGAGAGCGCGCGCCACACAAAACACACACACACACCACACACAACACACACACAAAGCACACAACATCACCACGAAAGCTCGATTACACTTTCCCTCGAGAAAGCTCCAAAGATACAGCCAGAAAACGTTTTGACACTTCAGCCTACAGAAAGCTCCAAAGATATAGCCAGAAAACGTTTTGACACTTCGCCTACAGAAAGCTCCAAAGATATAGCCAGAAAACGTTTTGACACTTCACCTACAGAAAGCCCAAAGAATAGCCAAAAACGTTTTGACACTTCACCTACAAATCTCCAAGGATATAGCCAGAAAACGTTTTGACACTTCACCTACAGAAAGCTCCAAAGATATAGCCAGAAAACGTTTTGACACTTCACCTACAGAAAGCTCTAAAACGTAAGGAAAGACTCGTAACATCCCTGAAAGAAGATCTAAAGATAGAGCTAGAAGTACAAGAACTTCCACCCGTAAAAGGTCTAAACATATTGCACAAAAATCGTGTCATTTTCCCGGAGAAGCCTCTAGATATAGGAAAAAGCTCCCGGCACATCCCAGAAGAAGACTTTCAAGACAGAGCCAAAATGATCATGACATTTTCCAGGGAAAAGGTTTAAAAAAAAAACCCAGAGCCAAACAGATCTTAACACTTTTCCCAGAGATGAGAAATGACAGGACAGAAAGCTCGAGGAGCTACCTCCAGAAAACGCTCTATAAATATCGTTTGCAGTATTTCACCCAGAAGAAACCTCCAAATATGAACAAACAAAAAAACCCGTGACACGTCCTCGCAGAAGAAGATTTACAAGAATAAAACGCTTGTGACCGACCCACACACCCTCCCCTGCTCTCCCTCCCCTTCCCCACTACACATCACCACCACCACCCCAACCACTACCTGCTGAGAAAAAAAAAGCTTTTAAAGATGGAGCCAAAAGCGTGATCCTGTTTGCCGATCTGCCCGGCGCGAAAAGATGGCGGTCGTCAATCTCCGCACGTGCTGACTGACCAGACGTTGCAGAAATCGAAAGGCGTGTCCGGCTTGTGGGCCAGCCAGCAGGAGCTGGAGACGTGGCGGCCATAAAGCATCGGAGGAGCTGCCATCAATGGACACATAAATGGCTGGGTGGAAGGTGGCGGAAATGAAGGAGAGAGATAAACGAGGAAGAGCAACAGCTGTGACGTGTGACGGGCTCACAATAACACGTTGGCCGGTGGGCGTACGGAGGTATGGATGGCTCTGAGTGCGCATGAGGGTATGAAGTGAACCCTACGCATTAACAAAGACATCTGCTCTTTTCCCCCCGTTTCTCCGCGATGTTTCCCACTTAAGACTTGAAGGAGAACCACGTGTACATAATTATTTCTGATGGTGCTTATATCCTGTTAAGTTAAACTGCTTAAAAATCGTCTTCGTACATTGTTGTGGCACACACCATCCGCCAGGAGGCGCACCAGAGGTCGCCATGGTTGCCAGTTTAACGCTTTCTCGGGTACTTAATCCCGAGGGAAACCGTTTTTCTTTTAAATCCCCCCTCTCCTCCTCTCTCTCTCTCTCTCTCTCTCTCTTCCCCTCCCCCAGTTTCTAAGCCACGCATCCGCATCGCCTCCCTTACTTCTCGATCTCTTTGACCTTTGGGTCCAGCGGGAGGCTTCGTTCCGAGGAGCGTCTGGTGACCCCTGGGGATGTGCCCGCTGACCCTGCACTTTGGTCTTACGTCCATACTGGGGATTTCCAGGAGTAGAGGGCACCGCCTTGTTTCCCGTGTGGATACACATCACCACATGGTGGAGCGGTCATGGTGTTCATGGCCCCTGCCAGAACAGCCCGGAGCCTGGCGGGGGACGCGGCGCTCAACAGGCGTCTGAACGCACTGCGTGATGACCGTCAGCTGCTTCAGGTCAGACACACGATGAACATCATCAAACGCATGATGAACATGAAGTGAGAAGCATGATAAAGATATTTCAGTTACGTCCAAAAAAAAAACAACTGAACACCATGTGTTCATGTCAGACGCATGATAAACATTGTTTATGTCGAACGCATAATGAACAAGGCAGGTGTATGTCACGCTGATGAACATCGTCGAGCTCACGTCAAGTACATGTTGGGACAGAATGAAGTTCATGCACGGCTGATGAACATCGCGTAGTTTACATCAAACCAAAGATGAACAGAATCCAGTTTATGTCAGACACAAGATGAACAGAACCATTCCCTGCCAGGCTGATGAACAGAATCATTCCCTGTCAGGCTGATGAACAGAACCATTCCCTGTCAGGCTGATGAACAGAACCATTCCCTGCCAGGCTGATGAACAGAATCATTCCCTGTCAGGCTGATGAACAGAATCATTCCCTGTCAGGCTGATGAACAGAACCATTCCCTGCCAGGCTGATGAACAGAATCATTCCCTGTCAGGCTGATGAACAGAATCATTCCCTGCCAGCCTGATGAACAGAACCATTCCCTGTCAGGCTGATGAACAGAATCATTCCCTGTCAGGCTGATGAACAGAACCATTCCCTGTCAGGCTGATGAACATCGCGTAGTTTACATCAAACCAAAGATGAACAGAACCATTCCCTGTCAGGCTGATGAACAGAACCATTCCCTGTCAGGCTGATGAACAGAACCATTCCCTGTCAGGCTGATGAACATCACCAGATTCATGTCTGACAAACGATGAACAGAACCAAATTTATATCAGAAACAAGAACAGAGCTAACTTTATATCAGACTGATGAATCTTATCAGGGTCACGTCAGAAACATGATGAACAGAACCACGTTCATGTCAGACACATGATGAACAGAACCACGTTCATGTCAGACACATGATGAACAGAACCACGTTCATGTCAGAAATATGATGAACAGAACCACGTTTATGTCAGATTGACGAACGTCAAGTTTATCCCAGACACCTGACAGACAGACCCAAGTTCATGCCAGACACATAACGAACGGAACCAGTGTCACGTGTGATTCAATGCACATCCTCGAGCTGACGTGAGACCCAGGTTGAACGAACATCCTCAGTGTTATGACAGACCTTTCAACGTCACCAGACCTGACAGGAACATACAGACTTCAGTGTCACAGTGACAAAACCCGTCAAAACGTGTCCGTGGAGATTTCCCACTTTTCCACGGACCAGCAGTACATCCACCACACGTGACCCGGTGCTCGGGAATCAGACATCACGCAATACACAACGCACGCCGGGAGGGGGGGGATAAAGAGGAGGGTGGGGGTGGAAGTGGAAGGAGGGGGTGGGAGCTGAGACGAGCGGGGGGGGGGGGGTGCAATTCCACGGTAAGAGATCAGGCCCCCAACGCTCTAACCGTGTTCTCTGTGACAGTCCAAGCTGCACCTGGCTTGGAGCAGAAGATCAGACCATTACCAACACATGGCCATCGCAGAGTCCAGCCCTTGACCCGCACTGTGTCTGACTCGGGAAGCAGATCCAATGTCTGCTTCGTTTTGCGTTACACCACGATCCACCTGACCCTTCGTCTTTCTGTGCTCTACCAACGGCGTAGAAACACGAAGAAGTGCAAAAGCCATGCATCAGTCTCCTAGCCTTGCTGACATAATTATTATGGCATCGAACTAATTTACTGACCCAAAATTTCAGGATGAAATCATCTTTTATTATCACAAATCAAAAGATTTTTTTTCCACAGAGCCAGTGCGATTTTCATCTATTCCAACTGGCCTTACTACTTGACCTTTGCTGTGACGCTGAATTCGAACCTGTAGAGAGAGAGGGGGGGGGGGGGGGTGGGCAGCGAGAAGAGAAAGATGTGTGATGGATGTTGAAGGAAGAACGGCGTGGGGGGGGGGAGGTTGGGGGGGGGGGGGGGTTGGGGAGGGGGGATGAGGGATTGTACTTCGCGCGCGAGGTGGTCCATCGTGTCTCTCACTTGTACCCACACGGCCCGTTCGTTCTTGGCTCCCCCAGAGCTCTCAAGCCCAAGCCGAAGGAAGCTTTCACACCCAACTGTGCAATCCACCTTCCTGTGATCATGTCAGTCATGGACTGTGACGGGTAGACAAGAAAAAGGTAGGTACAAGCCGCGGTGCACCTCGATAGCTCCCGACACCAATAGATCCCTAACCCTAACCCTAACCCTAACCCTTTGCGGGATCTACCGATGCGGGATCTATCGGTGCGGGGATCTATCGGTTCGTGCGGGGATCTATCGTGCGGGATCTATCGGGATGACCCCCAAGCCGCTATGGTCAGATGCTTCAGAAGGCATATACATATATATAGCATCTCCTTTACAGAGCACAGGACGGAGTCTTCAAACGGCGCCCTACGCTTTCGTCGCCTGACTATGGCCGCCGTTTTCTCTATTTCGCCGCCTCTCTATTTCGCCGCCTCTCTCTTTTTGCCGCCTCTCTATTTCGCCGCCTCTCTCTTTTGCCGCTTTCGGTAACGTGTCTTTGATGGGAGGGACTTTTCACTTTTCACCGCACATCTTGAAGTGTTTGGATGAGGAATGTTGTGACTACTGGGCGGATTTGTCTCTGTATCAGAGTAGGCACACGTCGGCGGAGCGTGAGCGCTGGGAGATTCATGTGTAGCCATGGATTGTCCTGTGTACTGAGCGACCGACGTTCATGCCCACAGTCAAAGGAGGACAAAACAGGATCTGAAATGATCACACTGTATGTATCGATTATAACCACACACGAAAAAAGAAATCTGCAGTGTATTCGACTTGAAATGTTAATCTGAGGGCTGCCAGTTTATATGCTATTAGGAATCAGAGACCAGACCCTGGCAATGACTGTCTGCCAATCAGTGTCATAATCTTAATCTTGAAGCCAGACAGACAAACACACACACACACACACACACACACACACACACACACACACACACCACACACCACACACACACACAGGCAGACAGACAGACAGACAGAGGGGAGGAGTGAGAGAGAGAGACAGACAGACAGACAGAGAGACAAAGAGAGAGAGAGAGACAGCACCTACATCCCCAAAAAGCGCTCCGGTTTTTCGCTTTGCTTTGCTTTCCTTTGCCTCGCTTTTTGCTCTTTGTTCTGCGACCCCCCCCCCCCCCCCCAACCCCAACTCCCACCCCACCCCCACTTACCGGTGGCAAAAGTGGAAGACCTCCCACCAAGCCATCAGGCCGCACATGCTGACCCGCTGAAGACCCGCTGACCACAACACTGCACAAGCACCCTGAACGGTAGGCCATAAAATAAGGGGTCATCTGACCATCCAAGAACGTGTACTCCAAGGGACAGTGCTGAGAAACAGAAGACGGGCTGCACACCCAAAACTGATGCTCAATGCCTTGCTTAAGGAGTCGAGTATTTACAGACTGGAGCAATGAGATTGTTTTGAGAATTGTTGCTAAGTCTGAAAGTTAATTCTCCTCGTTTCGTTCAGATGGCCATCAAGGCACAAGTCAGCTGGTTCCAAGCAGACAGATGAAAATCAAAGAAACGGGGCTGTTTGGGCGCTTGCAGCTGACTCGAAGACAGGGTCACGGGTGAGTGCAAAGGCCGCAAATATGACTCAGCTAAGAGGAAGGTCATGCATTTGATGATCGTCCGTAATTTCATTGGTGAAAATCCCCCACCCCGACCCCCTACTTCCCCAAAATGGGAATAATTGGTGGGGAGTTGTTGTTTTCATCAATTATCAGTTTAACATTCAATGCTGGCTCAAATTTTTGGTAGGCCTGAAAACGTTTACATGGATTATATAATGTTTTAGTGCAAAACCCCAATTGTGGCGTGTGGCCACAATAAAAAAGGAGCTGGAAAGACAACATGGCTGAGCGGACCGGAAAAATCGCCGGAAAAAAAAAAAAACAAAAAAAAAACAGGCACATGGTGTAAAGATTCAGAGAGAGTGGGTGGAGGGGAAGATGAGGATGGAGCAGCTTCATCTCGGAAGCGTCATGACGGCCGTGCTGGGAGACTGGCCAGTGACGGAAGTGTCATGACGGCCGTGCTGGGAGACTGGCCAGTGACGGAATCGTCATGACGGCCGTGCTGGGAGACTGGCCAGTGACGATGACAACTGTTCTTTTCTTTTCACGTCACTTCCCAGTCCGGCTTCAGTGCCAGCGTTGCGCGTTTCTTCTGTGTGTGTGTGTGTGGGGTGTGTGTGGTGTGTGTGTGTGTATGTGTGTGTGTGTGTGTGTGTGTGTGTGTCTGTGTCTGTGTGTGTGTGTCTGTGTGTGTGTGTGTGTGTGTCTGTGTGTGTGTGTGTGTGTGTGTGTGTGTGTGTGTGTGTGTGTGTGTTTTGTTGTTCTTTTCCGTTTAACGTCTTCCCACATATAGTGATTTCAGACCGTTTGCAGTGATAGAGTGTATGATGAAAGAAGTATGAATGTGTGCAACCATTTATGAGTGTGTGTGTGTGTGTGTGTGTGTGTGTGTGTGTGTGTGTGTGTGTGTGTGTGTGTGTGTGTGTGTGTGTGAAAATGTGTGTGTGTGTGAAAATGTGTGTGGGTGTGTATGTATGTGTGTGTGTGTGTGTGTGTGTGTGTGGTGTGTGTGTGTGTGTGTGTGTGTGTGTGTGTGTGTGTGTGTGTGAAAGTGTGTGTGTGTGAAAATGTGTGTGAGTGTATATGTGTGTGTGTGTGTGTGTGTGTGTGTGTGTGTGTGTGTGTGTGTGTGTGTGTGTGTGTATGTGTGAGTGAGTGTGTTAAGAGATAAGTTTATGATACGGTTTTCAGTGTGCCACAGTTTTCAAAGAAATTACAGTAATTTCACCATGTCCGATGGAACTGGTTTTCTGTTCTTCATAGTGTCTCTGCATAGAGGTGTATTGATGAAGTTGGAAGCAGTCCTTTGAATGATGTCGTCGTTTCAGCACATTTTCCAGTGTTGACGTGGTCATATTTTTCCAGTTTTGGACACTTCAATTAAGCGTGTAGTTGAGGAGTTAAGAGTGTATATAATACAATCTTATGTTGTATCTTATTTGTAAGCGGCATCATACTAATGATTGAATTTGATTAAGATGAGCATATGTTTGTTCAAATGAGTTGGGGGGGGGGGGGGGGAAAAAAAAAACAGAAAAAAAGGTTATAATTCAAAGGAATATTCCAACTGGGCTTTGTAATAAATGTTTACAAATTAAACACATGAAAAAAAACAGTTATTTAACATGTAAGGCAAGTTCAGTGAAGTCGATCCATCAGATAAAATTTCAGCACCTTCCCTTTGCACTACTGTTTTGTTCTTGCACAGTTCAATAACAGATGACTTACACTGAGAGGTTCCCCACACAACATGAGACATTTTTGCAGTATTTAGTTCGAGGTGAATTTAATCGCATGCAATGAATTAAGCTTTCTACGTCTCTGGAAATTGGAGTTTGGATTTTTCTTAATTGTGTTTTGGGGTTAATATCAGGGCTTGGTTTAACACACATTTTATAATATAGACAATCTGTGTTTTTCAATAAATTTGAAATCTGTCGTTTGATGCTTTATTTATCAGTGCATAATATTCTGACAAATCCAAATCTATACTGAATGAAGTTGTGCCTTCAATGTTGCGAGCTGCTCTTCGAGCAGCTTGGTCAACTCTCTCATTGGATGAAATGCCGCAGTGAGAGGGCACCCAACAGAAAGTAATATTGACTCCCTTCATTGAGAGAAGATGCGTTACGTAATTTATTTCCGTTGTTATCTCATTTCGAATCTTTGAATTTGGAGATTGTAAAGCAGAAAGCGCTGATCTAGAATCACTACAAAGTAGAAGTTGACAATCTTTGGTGAAGAATTTAGAATTACTTTAGAGACATTAGAATTGCTACTAGTTCTGCGGTAAAAATCGACAAGTATTTCCAAGATGATACAATTTCTCCACTTTTAAGGTTGGTATGATAAAAGCTGCGCCAGTGTTACGATCGGCTAGTACTGAACCATCCGTAAAAACTTTCAAGTGGTCTTTATACACATTTTCCAAATGACAATTTACATCGCTTTTAAGAAGGTTTGGAGAATCGTTTTTACTTAGTACGGTGTAATTTGTATCAAATTTAGCTTTTATTTGTTCCCATTTGGGAATGGGTGCATAGAAGGGGCTCGAAGCGATTTAGTTTGATTTATGTTTGATTCTTTCAATAGAGTAGAAGTATATGTCTGAATGGATAAAGTTGATTTTATGCTTCTAGCTCTTTTTGCAAAGTCTGTTTCTGAATTTACTGATACTTCTTTAGCACAAAAAGTATTTTGTGAAGAGTTTTTTAAGACAAATTTAGATGCAGACGCTTTTCGAAAAATCATTGAGAGGCAAAACTCCAATTTCATGGTATGTTCCCATGTTACATGTATGTATAGGAACTCCAAGTGTGTGTGTGTGTGTGTGTGTGTGTGTATGTGGGGTGTGTGTATGTGTGTGTGTGTATGTATGTGTGTGTGTGTATGTGTGTGTGTGTGTGTGTGTGTGTATGTGTGTGTGTGTGTGTGTGTGTGTGTGTTGTGTGTGTTGTGTTGTGTTGTGTTGTGTTGTGTGTGTGTGGTGTGTGTGTGTGTGTGTGTGTGTGTGTGTGTGTAGCTAATTGAGCATGCACTGCGAGTGCACACAAGAGAGAGAAAGAGAGAGAGAGAGACAGAGACAGAGAGAGAGATGAGGGGGGGGGGGAGTGAAATAATCCTGTGTGTATACGCGCAAAAAAAAAAAGAAAGAAAAACGCGACAGCCAGTCTACCTCTTCATCTAGACGCTTATCTTACTCTTCTCTTTCTTTCCAAAGAGTTTGAGTGTTGTCAATTTCGTTCAACATCAGCCTGGATCTCAACACCATCTTTCTCCTCCTCCTCCTCCTCCTCCTCCATCCCATGCCTCACCCTCGCTTCACACGCCATGAAGACCCACACAACCGGGTCATATTCCTCAATCTCCCCCCCCCCCCCCTCCGCCTTTCTTCTCTGAGTCTGGCAGAGCTGTATTTAGCACCGACACTGCCTGAAGTGCTGGTGTGTGGAAATCGATGCTGAAGGAGGAGATGGATGGAGATCGCTGACAAAGATACAAAAATGACAGATCTGATGAAGACTCGGTGTAGCGGCCTGCGATTGGATGAGCACAATCACGTGGTCATCTCTCCCTCTGTCTGCTTGTCTGTCTGTCTGCCTGTCTCTGTCTCCGTGTGTGTGTGTGTGTGTGTGTGTGTGTGTGTGTGTGTGTGCGTGTGCGTGTGCGTGTGTGAATATATGTGTGTGCGTGTGCGCACGCGCGCGGCGTGTGTGTGTGTGTGTGTGTGTGTGTGTGTGTGTGTGTGTGTGTGTGTGTGTGGAGAAAGCTTTGAGCGCGCACTTACTACCTTCGACCTCTGCCGTCCAAAGCTCCATTTACTAAACACTCCCCACCCCCCACCCCCCTCACTCACACACAACTTTCAGTTGTCCCTCTCTATCTGTCTCTGTCCCGTCCCTCCACCATCCCATCGCCACCCCCTCTCGCCCTCTCCTCATCCCCTTCTCTCCCCCCCTCCCTTCCAAGAAAACATGTGGCGATTAAGTCTTCATCTCTCTTTACGTTTTAGGAGAAGACCGAAAAGAGGACGCCTATCTGTACCCCCAGATTAGCACGTGGTGTGTGTGTGTGGGAGGGGGGGGGGGAGGCGCAGAACTCCGCCATGCTCGAACGGATCCTGGATCCGTACTTTCATCCATCCGGATCCGCACAAAGGATCCGCACCAAATTTTCATGGATC
>JAFLJL010018779.1:20586-24028 GCA_018398815.1 Conus ventricosus | reverse complement strand
ATAATATGCTTTTTTTCCTTTTACTAAATTGATTTATTCCTAGCCAATAGCCTGTTTCATCCCGAATAAAGCTTTTGTTTGTTTGTTTGTTTTGCTAAAAATCAAAGATGTGCAAGATGTACTTATCCAATGCTCTTACACGCGCGCGCGCGCGCGCGCGCGCGTGTGTGTGTGTGTGTGTGTGTGTGTGTGTGTGTGTGTGTGTGTGTGTGTGTGTGTGTAAGTGCGCCTGTCTGTCTGTCTGCACAAGCGAGCGCGCACGCGCGTGTGTGTGTGTGCGTGCGTGCGCACGTGCGTGCATGCGTGCGTGCATGTTTGCGTGTGTTTGTGCATACATGAACGCGTGGGTGCGTGCGCGCCCGTGTGTGTGTGTGTGTGTGTTGTGTGTGTGTGTGTGTGTGTGTGTGTGTGTGTGTGTGTGTGTGTGCATGCGTGCGCACGTGCGTGCGTGCTTGCGTGTGTGCTCGTGCACGCGCACGCGCGTGTGTACGTGTGTGTGTGTGTGTGTGTGTGTGTGTGTGTGTGTGTGTGTGTGTGTGTGTGTTTGCTGAGGTCATGCATAGGTGCCCAGAGATTCCAAAAGAGGTCGTATAGGAGTGGCTGTATCATTTACCAGTGCATTCAAATGTAAAGTTTGCCAAACGTATACAGACGTAAATGGTCGCTTCCTTATGTCCAACATTATAATCAGACATTGGAAGCGGCTTTCCCGTCAATGTACATGAACTCAGTGGTAGATACGTAACCAGGTTGTTGTTGTTGTGTTTTTTTTACTTATGAATACTCGTTCAGGAAATTATATATATATATATATATATATATATATATATATATATATATATATATATATATATATATATATATATATATATACAAAAGGAAATCATAAGACCCAGGCCACTGCTGTTCCAACATTTATTTATTAGCTGAATTTTCGCCCGACTCGGGCTTCTTCAAAACAAACTTCTGGTCGTAACCACAACAGGGCAAAGCGACAATAACCCCACCAAGAGAACAACTCACAAAAGGAAATCATAAGACCCAGGCCACTGCTGTTCCAACATTTATTTATTAGCTGAATTTTCGCCCGACTCGGGCTTCTTCAAAACAAACTTCTGGTCGTAACCACAACAGGGCAAAGCGACAATAACCCCACCAAGAGAACAACTCATATATATATATATATATTAACTGTCAGTTTATCTCTGGATGAGATTGGAACGTATTTCTAGACATTGAGAAGAATTGTTTCTGCTGCAGGCAATCACATTTTAAGAAACGCACGAGATGAAGACCGCCCCGATTGGTAGACAGATGATAATTGACAGATGTGTAGGACAGTTGAATCTAGAGAGACTGAGATATTCGTAGGGAAGAACAACTCTATTTCAACAAAACAGACCTCATTAATTCCTGGTTTCATACAGTCTACGAACGGATGAGATAGAGGCATCATTAACGAAACCTTGTTAAGTCAAGATCATTGTCACTTGTGTGATATGATAGTTTCCAAAAGAAATAGAATCCGCAGCTATTTCAAAATTTAAACACTTCATACGGATAGACATGGGGTATATGAAAACTGTGAGAAGTGTGTCATTTTTAGCTGTCGATGATGAGATTAATGTCGTTACTGATTCAGAATTGAAACTGTTTGTGAATTATCGTTGATTTTTAGAACCTGTTTTGGTAGTGATCAGATGAAAACGAGTGTGTATCCTACTAAAAGAGAAAACGAAAACACACTGGAAAGATGACGCGGTTAAATGAATTAAATCATAGGCAAGGAAATATAACGGAAATGAATCTGCAGGAAGACGAAGATATCTAGGAATATCCAAACGGATGAGGGAATTCAGGCAGCATGGAATAATTTTCAGTCATGAGTTTATTAATATAAGAAATGTAAAGGATGGCAAAAGTGCCGGAAACTTTCTGTTTTGAAAAGAAGACATCTAAGCAGTTAAGCAAGGCCACCAATCCAACCTCAGAATGGTGAGGTCACTAGGGAGGGCTCACAAGTTGAGAGAATTCATTCAAACCAGAATGTTTTTTTCCACTGAAAGCACAATAGGTGATGATATTTTTATAGATTTGATCCCGAAATGACATGAACATGGAACGCAGAAATTGTAGGCTGATGCGATTGAAGTGGAAAACTCTTTAGCACCTTAAAATATGACATCTTGAAATACATTAATTTTCTATCAAATCTTAAATCCACAGTGTTTTGGAGAGACGTTTGAATCTTTATCATCAGCTCAGCTAATTACGGCTTTGAAATCGAATGATTGTCTGTTTTCAATCCTATCGCATGATAAACCTGTCTCACGAACTGGATAATCATTCATTTTCTAAAAGGGGAAAACGGCAAGAAAGAGCGAAGAGTTGGCTGCCTGTATCACCACTGGATGTTGCTTATGAAATCAAATCAGCATGTGAGCTACCAGCGTTAAAAACAGGAATGAACAGGCATTGCAAGTGTATTCTTTTCTTTTGTGTTATCATCTCAGTTTCACACACAACGGCTTGATTGTGTGTGTGTGTGGGGGGGGGGGGGGGGGGGGGGAGGGGGGCGGGGGGGGAGGGGGGCGGGGGGGGGGAGGGGGGGGGGGGGCAGGGGCGGGTCAATTTGTTGGCTGGCGTGTTTGTTTTGTGGTTTTGTTGTCTTTTTTTTTGCTAAAAGTTTTGACAAGACGCGGAGATTGGAGATTGTCGATGATCGCATGTGCTCTCTCTTCTCTCTGTCTCTGTCTCTGTCTCTGTCTCTCTCTCTCTGTCTCTCTCTCTCTCTCTCTCCTCTCTCTCTCTCTCTCTCTCTCTCTGCTTTATCTGTTTCTGAATGTTGGATTTTTTTTTGTGTTGCTTTTTTCGACTGTTTGCGAATTGAGTTCTAGCCTGGGTATAGCCAGTTCTGGCTGTCCATGTTGTTCTCTGTCTTTCTCCGTTGCTAGCTTAAGTCAGCGTCAATGTGCAGATTTCTTTGCCGCTATTGCAACAACAACAACAAAAAAGTCAGTATGTCGATGATTCATTAACCAACATACAATACTCCACACTAAGAACACGCACACCCCTACATTCTTTCCCCAAGCTGTCACAGGTGACTCGAGTTAAATCCTCTTAAGCTGTATCAACATGCCCCACATTCAGATTTCACTCACCTAGTCAGCAAAGAAGAGACAACGAATATTTGTGTTCGTTTGACCGATAGCAAAGGCTGTTTCAGTCTTTCTCTGTCCCCTCTCTTCTGCTGCTGCTGGGCCCGTGTCACCCAAATGCCTTCACATTAGAGTTCTAGACTGTCATCGACACAAACCTTAAATACTGTTCTGAACCCTGTCACCCCAAATGCCTTCACATTGGAGTTCTAGACTGTCATCGGCACAAACCTTAAATATTGTTGTGGACCCATGTCACCCCAAATGCCTTCACATTAGAG
>JAFLJL010018779.1:8086-13086 GCA_018398815.1 Conus ventricosus | reverse complement strand
ACCCTTCCCGCCTATCCTCCCCCCCTTTTTTTTGTCCATGCCCCCCAACAAGTCCCCTTCCATCCCCCATCCTCCAGTGAACTCCTTCAGTGACACAACAACAGTAATCTTGAGTATTTTGTTTGTCAGTTGGCCAGTGTGGCTTGAGAGAGGTTGAAATAAACCGAAATATTTCCATTGTCTCATGGGTGTTATGTGGCTTCTATTTTTCATCTTCCTAGTAAATTCTTTGGTTCTGTTATTGATAAAGGTTACAGGAATGGATATACATTTTACAATCAAACAAGCCAACACACGACTGGATCCAAGAAAGATTCCTGTTTTGATCATTATCCATGCTATTGGCAGTAATGGAAAAAAGACTTTGTAAATAGTCGTTAATTGTTTGGTTGGTTTTGTTGATTTTGAAAGAGCGATTGTTTCAATGTCTAGAAAGCTGTTATGGCGTATTTTGTTTCTTTGTTGTTGTTTTCTAAAGGAGCAAAAGATAAACTGCATTACCGTTTAAATGATATGTATAGCACAGTCATAGCAAGAATAAGATGTGGGGTTACACTGACAGACTTCTTAGACTGTTCTTGTGGAGTTAAACAAGTAGATGTGTGCAGCCCAGTTTTGTTCCTTTCCTCAAGAAATGGTTGAAAACAATTGCCACGGTGGATCTTTTGAATTCGTTATTTTCCTCTTTTTTGTTGTTGCTGCTCCTGAATATTTATTGTCTATAAGAACAGTTGGTCTGTATAGAAAATTACAAGACTGGAGCTAAATGTTAACATGACAAACAGGCTAACATTATCATTTTCTGACAGGGAGGATATCTCCCGAGAAATAAGAAATGGTTTTATGGAAATGAACTCGTCACTGTCGTAAATGCACACAATTACTAGGGATTTTTTTTTCTCCCAAGGCAACGTCAGTTTTGTGTGCCATCGTATATCTAATAGACCCAAGAAACCAGTTCTGATTATCTATCATATGAGGTACAATTTGATCTGTAGCTCTATTACTATATTTGCCAAACTATAATTATGATTCATCGGTACAACCCCTAGAGCAATGTGGTGCAACAATTTGGGTATTAGAGTAATGTTTAGAAAGTGAAAAGGTCCACTTGTTTGCCATGAAACGCTTTTAATACAAAAGTGTTTTCTATTTGGTGATCTAGAAAGATTTCCAGTTTCTGTAAATTCTTATCTAAAAATAAATGAAATACTGGTTAAAGTTAAGATGAACGGACGAAAGTCGAGTCGCCAAGGAAAGCATGTAACACATTTTATTATACTTTAGATATGAATGAAAAGAAGACGTGGGCTATAAATATTAGCCAGTGTCTACATTCTTCAGAATACAACCCTGTATAGAACAGTCAGGACGTGCAGTGTGTTTTAAGCTTTCAGAATTTCTCAAACGAAACTTTCCTGATGACAGATGGCAAGACTGGCAAGGCAAGAGTGTACAGGTGTGCTCAGTATACACATTCAAAACTTCATGTACCATAAGGATCGTACGTTGAATATAAACGCACAGATATACCTCAAATCTGCATTGACCGAATTTCAGTTTGATCTTTCTGCCAACACCCACGCACCCCCCCCCTCTCTCTCTCCCTCTCTCTCTCTCTCTGTGTCTCTCTGTCTGTCTGTTTGTCTGTCTGTCTGTCTGTCTCTCTCTCTCTCTCTCTCTCTCTCTCTCTCTCTCTCTCTCTCTCTCTCTCTCTCTCAGAATTTATCTCTATTAGCCCTCTCTTTGATCCGTTTCCTCTACTATCTCACTTCTCTCCTCCCCTCCCTCTCCCCCCCCCCCCCTCCTCTCTCTCTCTCTCTCTCTCTCCTCTTTTCTCTTACTCTCAATCTTTCTCTTCCTCCGTCTCCCCCAGTATCTCTCTCTCTCTCTCTCTCTCTCTCTCTCTCTCTCTCTCTCTCTCTCTCTCTCTCTCTCTCTCTCTCTCTCTCTCTCTCTCTCTCTCTCTCTCTCTCTCCCTTGACTTTTCTCTTTAATCCGTTCTCTCTACGATCTCTCCTGTCTTCCTCTCCCCCTCCCCTAACCTCCTTCTCTTTCTCCTTCTCTCTCTCTCTCTCTCTCTCTCTCTCTCTCTCTCTCTCTCTCTCTCTCTCTCTCTCTCTCTCTCTCTCTCTCTCTCTCTCTCGGGGGGTGAACTTCCGGTTCGGAAATGTAAACAGTGTGTGACGGAGGCTCCCGTTAATGATTGAAATCCTGTGGTCTGTGTAGTTTATTTTGATCATTGTTGTGTGCCATTATCATCATGCCAGCTTCGCCGATATTGTTTAGGTCAGTGTGCGGACGTTTTGTGAGTGTCTTTATTTCCTTCATGTATGCGCGTGCTGTGAGAAAGGCAGAATTATTCTGTCGGACATTGAAACTTCGGAAGTGGCAGGACGGTGTTGCAATGGGTTTGCTCCTCTCTCTGTTTTTCCACGGACTATTATTACAAAGATGTGGTGATGTTGAACTGAATCCCGGACCTACCTCAGCACCAAGGCGGACAAGGCAGACAAGGCGGATACTCTTCGACAAACTAGGCTGAAGAGTGCCCGCGAAGCATCAGCCGCTTCCAACCCCTCCCCAAGTCGGACCTGTTCTGAACCAACTTTGAAAGACTTGATGTCATATATGCGAGATCTGACCAGGAAGTTCGATGGATTAAAAACGGACTTTGATGGAATGAAAGAGGACATGAAAGAACTGAAAGGTACGTGTGCAGGTCTGCGTGAGGATGTGTCGTCCTTAAGACATGAAATATCTGAACTTAAACGAGAAAATGAAATGTTAAAAGAACAAAATGACAAACTGAGTGAGAAGGTGCTACAGTTGGAACTGAAAACTGATGATTTAGAAGGACGGTCAAAGAGGAATAATTATAATAATCCTGGCATACCTAGAAAGGAAAATAAGACTAAGCAGGATTGTGAGGGGCTGGTTCAAGATCTGATCACTGACCAGCTCGAGCTGGCCAATGACATTCAGTTTGACAGGCTTCACGGCTTGAACAGAAACCGGACTCCCCCATCATCGGCTGTTGTACCTTCTACAAGGACAAAGAACGACTACTGGGTGCTAGACGCAAATTGCAGGGATCACGTGTATACATCAGTGAGGACTTTACCCAGCGTGTCAGGGAGATCAGGAAAAAACTCGTTCCGCATCTGAAGGCTGCAAAAAATGCCAATAAAAGGGTATCTATGGTTTTTGACCATCTGATAATTGATGGTCAAAAGTACTATCTGGATCAGGCAGACAAACTTCAACATGAGAGAATGTAAATATGTTTGTTCAAGACCACCAATCTTATTTTGCACGAAAACCCCCTTTTCACATCCAAATCACGTCCATCTCATGTCAGTTTTGGCCAAAATTAACACCGTTTCACAAAAAAATTAACACCCCAAAACCTCCAAAAATCGACGCAATCGTTGTTTTAAAACGGGGGCTTACGGCTAGATAAGATTTGGTGATCTTGAACGGACATATTTACATTCTCTCCAAGGACATAAAAATTAAGGGTTTAACTAACATGCACTGTGTTTGGCGGGACAACTTGCAGCTCTTCACGAACAAACGATCTTTTAGGGGCAGGCCTTTTAGACGCAGTAGCATCGCTAGAAGCGAGAGTCTCTCTTAAATAATATACGGGAGGGGTTGTTTTCATAATTCTTTCAACTTCATATACATCTATGCTCCATATAGGATCTGTGGCTCTAATTCTAGCATCGCCTTCTGCCTCTCCAGGAGCATACAAGTATCTTACTTTTAGTCCAAACGGCAAGAGTTTTTGAGTCCCCTGCGTATCTTCAGTAATGCTAATTTTTTTTAATTTGATTGCGTTTACTGGTTTAAGACCTGTTGCTTTAAATTCTTCATTGTTCATGGCACGTAAGACTGCCGACAATCTCCTAACCATTCTGTGTTACGCGTTCTATCCATAATTTCTCTGTGATATTGATAGGTAAACAGGCGTTCGGCTAGATTCTTATTAAAGTTTTCTACTAGGGCTTGGGATCGATGGTTGCCTGGGATCCCTCTCCTAACTGTAACATGATGTTTTAAAAACAGCTGGTTGGCAGAGCCTTTAAACTCTTTTCCATCATCAACTTGAATCATCCGAGGATACTTTAATGGGCCTCGCATGTATATTTGTTGTAAAGCCACAGCCACAGCAGTTGACTTTTATCTGTTAAAGGTTCAGCGTCTTTGTATCTTGAAGCCATGTCAACAACTGTCAGAGCATACTTAAACTTTTTTCTTCTTATTTTATCATGTGGAAGATACAGCAAGTCCATCTGGTGGGTGTCATTAGGAACTGAGTTAACAAATCGAGGCCTTATTATTCTTTTGGGAGCAGGTAGATATATTTGCCAAATTGCCTGTTTTGAAAGCCAGTCTTTCGCATCTGATTCAGACACTCTAGCAGCTTTACTCAGTTTTTCAATAGCAGTCTTTCCTTTCCAATACCCTTTAGGAGAATAATATATTTTGTACTTGTCCATAAGAAGGGCTGTATTTTAATTGGATTTTAAATTGTTTGTGCAAGAATATAGATTGCCCCATAGCACCCACAATAAACCCATTTTGCTATTTTCTGTTCTTCTGATGGCTCATAAAAGTCAGACAGTTCTGGCGGCGGCGATGTTAGAAACTTCTTTCCTGTCACTAAGTAATACTCATTCATTGCGTCATCAACGTCTGTAAATGTGTGCTCTGCATGGCTCTGTTCTTTTAACTTTTTATTAATAAAGTCTAAGTGGGCAATTCGTCTTTTCTCATAAGCGGCTCTTGCTTTAGCTAAATCTTCCATTGCCTTGTTATGCCGTTCTCTCTCTTCATCGGACCGTAATTTACTAAACATATAATTGCTTCCAGAGAAGGCCAAAGCATTAACAATAGCTCCTCCTACCTCATAACTACTCCTGCATCTTTATAATTAAATTTTTGATTATCCTTTACTTATTTTTATAACTTTAACAGAAGTTTTGCATCCCGCA
>JAFLJL010018778.1:23117-45617 GCA_018398815.1 Conus ventricosus | reverse complement strand
TCTGTAGACCCTGTAACTGGTGTTCTGGTGAGAGCTATGCAAGGCAACAGCTTTGCACCGTTTGTGCCTTCAGTGGTAAATCAGCCAGCAAAGCCATGCCTACAATGACAGAAGGCGTGTGTGTGTCTGAAATGGACGCAATTGCAAAAAAATGAACAGAGTTAGGAATGGTCCAGTGTCAAAGATGCTGATAACACTCTGCACCAACAGCGGTATGAGAAGTAGAAATTGTGCTGGCTTGTGTCCATGGTGCACACACTTACATTTTGCTATGCACCCACACTCCCTTCAGTGAAACTGGGCTTCCTGTAAACAGAAGCCCTGACGTTAGAGGACCAACTGATGCATATAAACATTTGCTTAGAATTTGACTTGTTTGCCTTTAAAGACGACTGAACTCCTATTGATTTCTCTGAAGATGTGCAGACAAAACCCAACAAAAGCATCTGCAAAGTCTTGTCCTTGAGCCGTTGTTTCAAGCTTTTTTCCATTGTCATTATTCACTGACTTGTTTGTTGGTCTTAGCTGTGACCCATGAGCATTGTGGCTTCAACGCAGGGTAGTACAGTGCTGCCTCTGTACACAGACTGCAGGCAGCTACTCCTGCATCATGCAGAAACTGAAACCCACAGGAACCAATGCTGACATTTCAATGACATGTACTTCTCCTACATTACATAACACAGAAACTGAAACCCCAAGGAACCAATGCCGACATTTCACTGACATGCGTTCCTACCCCTGTGCCCAGGGACAAAGAGATCCTGGCTCACTACATCAATTCGGTGGAGGGGGCTCTGGAGGAGGCGAAGAAGAAGCTGGTGTTTGCCAAGGACGGAAGCAACAAGAACAACAGCAGCGCGGACGCCATCATCACCCTGTCCAAGCTGCTGCTGAATGCTGACCTCATTCCCTCAGACATTGGCAAGGCGGGGCCGGAGCTGATTGCATGCCAGGTGGGGCTGACTTGTGTGTTGTGATTGTATGTCCTCTTTAACAGGTTGGTGTCAATATATATCGTTGTTTGCTATTGAATATTGTTTCACTGTGTTTGTGTAACTGTAGTGTAGGTGATCTTTATTTATGGATTTTTTTTAATGTAAATTTTTCATATTGTTTGTTTTTGTTTCTCCATCTTTTGATCCATCTGTCCTCATGGAAAGCTAAAGAATTGCTGATGTTAATTTTACTTCTTTTTTTCTTCTCAGTTTCCATACCTATCCTCCCAGTGGTTTATTCCAGTGCCACTTATGGCAAATCTTATCACATCAGTAAACACACAGTCCACATGGAGCAACAGAAATTCCTAAACCAGTAAATAATTGTAAAAGCAGCACGCTTAAATAGCATAAAGTCAGATCCATCTCTCAGAAGCCCCCTATTCACCTCCATCTCCCACCTCCTGCCCATCAGCCCAGGTGTGTGTGCTGCAAGAAGAAGAAAATGCACCCATGCTGGCTGTCCCCTCATCCACTGCAAAGATGATTGGATCTGAGCGGGTGGAATTGTAACGATGATTGGATCTGAGCGGTGGAATGCTGTAACGATGATTGGATCTGAGCGGGTGGAATGCTGTAACGATGAAATGGATCTGAGCGGGAGGAATGCTGTAACGATGATTGGATCTGAGCGGGTGGAATGCTGTAACGATGATTGGATCTGAGCAGGTGGAATGCTGTAACGATGATTGGGTCTGAGCAGGTGGAATGCTGTAACGATGATTGGATCTGAGCGGGTGGAATGCTGTAACGATGATTGGATCTGAGCGGGTGGAAATGCTGTAACGATGATTGGATCTGAGCAGGTGGAATGCTGTAACGATGATTGGATCTGAGCGGGTGGAATGCTGTAACGATGATTGGATCTGAGCAGGTGGAATGCTGTAACGATGATTGGATCTGAGCGGGTGGAATGCTGTAACGATGATTGGATCTGAGCGGGTGGAATGCTGTAACGATGATAGGATCTGAGCGGGTGGAATGCTGTACCGATGATTGGATCTGAGCGGGTGGAATGCTGTAAACGATGATTGGATCTGAGCAGGTGGAATGCTGTAACGATGATAGGATCTGAGCGGGTGGAATGCTGTAACGATGATAGGATCTGAGCAGGTGGAATGCTGTAACGATGATAGGATCTGAGCAGGTGGAATGCTGTAACGATGATAGGATCTGAGCGGGTGGAATGCTGTAACGATGATAGGATCTGAGCAGGTGGAATGCTGTAACGATGATTGGATCTGAGCGGGTGGAATGCTGTAACGATGATAGGATCTGAGCGGGTGGAATGCTGTCACGTGGGTGATGTCACGTGGTAATTGTTCAAGGGAAACGCTATGCTCAATCCCAACTCAATCGCGCCAACCACACAAACATCAAATTCAAACACGGAAATACGAGTACAACAAAAACTGAAACTTTACTGTCACAAAAAAAACAGATGTTCACAACATGTTTACATACATATATAAGGACGGGTATACATTTATAACTTCAAAAGGGATGTAAACAAATGGAAGGGACACACACACACACGCACACACACCCACACACTCGCGCACACACACACACACACAAAATAATCGAATCTCTCTCCACTAACATGCACGCCCCGGCCGGATTCTGGGTGGGGCCAGGAGGTAGGGTAGAGCCAAAATGCAATCGAAGGGGCAAGCAAGCTTAAAAAAAAACAGGAATGCTTGCCAAAAACTGATCCCTCGAAAATTAAAATAGGGATGACCAGGATTGCCAAGATGGAAATCAAGGACAACAACCTGTGGGATGAGACAGGATTACGGTTCGGAAGGAGACATTTTAGCACTAGATCATTAAATAAGCAAGGCCAAAACAAAGGGGAGCGTCTTGGGCAATACCCTTGGAATGGGGTAGTATACTGGGGAAGTTCAACTGCTAAGGGCTGTAACAAACATCCAACATTAATTTCACTCTTTTTTAAACGCTAACAGACGAAGGGACAGTTCATCACAGAAAGATTGATAAACAATGCATGGTTAAACTTGACGACATAGATAAACTGGAACCCTGCACAAGAAAAAAAAACACACCATACAGCGGCGACAACCCTGGAAAGCAAGTATATGTGGAAATGCACAACCCACCATTCATGTTAGGCAAACATAACTATAATAGAATGATACAGCGCTCCGCCGACAAAACTGATTTAACGCCTGTCCTTTATCTCTGCAATAAACGTGGATGCCAGACTTACGGACCGATCCCCCCAAAGCCTCAACCGTGTGACAGTCCTGTGTGGGTCCAGCGAAGAGAGAGCGCGTCTGTCCGTCGGATGCACACCACGACAGGATAGCGTCCTTTCTCCTTCCAAGGAGATACAGTTACACACAAAGAGACCACGAAGGTCCGATGGTGAAGGTGAAATACACTCCAGTCAGGCACACAGGTGTGGCGGCCGTCCAACACCTGTGCACAACAGGTAGGGCAGTGACACCAGCGACCCACGAAGCTGTAGTGGTAGAGTGGGGTCGCCGGCGCAACACAAAATGAAGGGGTCAGGCTGAAGGTCCTCTCTCCCAAAGATGGTGCACGGCAGCAGGTGCGTCCTCGTTCCGACCCCGGGGCGAGGAGTCCTTGCGGTTCCCGGGAAGAGGAAGGGCTGAAGACTGGGAGAGGAAAGGGGGAGGGATGATGTGGGCGTAGAAGAAGATGGAGGTGGATGGGTCAAGCCATGGTCGCAGCAGCAGCTGCGGTACCGGTGGCGGCAACAGCAGAAACCGGAAAGGCGGCGAGACCCGCTACAGATGCAAGGTCAGCGGCAGCAGCAGCGGCACACTGGTAGGTCAGCCACTGGTGAGGGGAAGGAGGAAAACCAACAAGAGGAAGAAGCAGAAGTGGAAGACGAAGTAGAACAAGAACAAGTTCCTTTAAGAAGAAGTGTAGAAGCAGTCCTGGAAAAACACACAAAAGATGGTTTCCCATATAAAATGGTGCAAAGCAAAAACCCGTAAGCAGACATCCATTACAGAGAGTAACAAGGACAGGCACGGAACACACTGGCAGAGCGCTCGCTAATTCAGTTCTCAAATAGAATTAAGTACATTTCCCCCGGTTCAGACATTTTGTTTACATACATATTTCCAATAAACGTTCACAACCGTTTATGTCAAACACCCCCGGGGTTGGCTCTGAGTAATAAAAAAAAACGAATCATCTCCCTCGGGACAACTCTTTTCCATTACCAGAGGCCGGAAGCATTAACAGCGCCACATAAACTTATGGGCGCTCTAAATATTTACAAGAATGACAACAACAAAAATGGTAAAGAAAAAAAAACAAGTCCTGAACACACGCATTAACCAGTGACGACCACTAACACACAAAACACGTGTGGAGAGACACATGACCCGGAATGCGGTACAGGCACGCGACGACACACAGAACACAGCAACACTACATATTTGGAAGGGAAAATGGATAACACGCTCTACTGCTGTAAAATGTAAAACAAAATGGCCTAGAAGTAAATGAATAATTAAAAGTTGGTATAAACGAAATGGTAATATGATAAACGAAAATAATACTCAAACACAATCAAAATAACTATTGAAAGAATTAAAGTAATAGCTGGGAGGAAAACCAATTCTTTAAAATCGATTTGGAAATAAATAAATAATAAAAGAAAATAAATATGAACTAACTACGCAATGTACTCACCAACTAGACTTGTGAAAGGGACTCCTTGAGGAGCCGGAATAGTAAGCCCTGCACGGCTCGTATCCCCGGTCAGGGCCTAAAAGTTTAAGAAAAAAAAACAGGCTTCTGCCTCCAAGTGAATCAGGGATTCACGACTGCGATATGGATCACAGGAATACTACAAAAAGCAGGACAAGACGACAGCACTCCTATGGAGTACAATGGTTTGGTTCAACCCAAAGGTAAAAACCTGATGACAAGAGCCCGGAGATATGGATCTCCAAAAAAAATATGCAACGCAGTTTCCCTCAAAGGCAAAACGATGGTGGCTCCCCGAGGGATATGGATCCCTCACAAAATACAGTTACAAGAACACTCTGCATGCATAAGGCTTGCACGACACGTTATCTTTCCTCCCACTCTCCCCAACCCAATCTCGACTGCCTCCGTCCGTTTCAAAAAAAACACCTGATCGGCAGGTGAGAGGAGGCTCACTCAGCCTACGTTTAACCCCACGTGCAACCCGAGTCCACACGGAAAACACATGACAATGCAGGATGGAAGGTGGGCTGCAGAGAGTTTAAAAAGTAAAACTAAACTGGTTTTTTTTTTTATAGACACATGACTCTGCTTAGGTTATCATTGGACAAAACTACCCCCTACACAAATTCTTCCCTCTAGACAAAACGGACCTTGAACATGACAGTTGGAAACATGCAGTGCGTGACAAATGCTGTAACGATGATTGGATCTGAGCGGGTGGAATGCTGTAACGATGATAGGATCTGAGCGGGTGGAATGCTGTAACGATGATTGGATCTGAGCAGGTGGAATGCTGTAACGATGATTGGATCTGAGCGGGTGGAATGCTGTAACGATGATTGGATCTGAGCGGGTGGAATGCTGTAACGATGATAGGATCTGAGCGGGTGGAATGCTGTAATCGATGATTGGATCTGAGCGGGTGTGAATGCTGTAACGATGATTGGATCTGAGCGGGTGGAATGCTGTAACGATGATTGGATCTGAGTGGGTGGAATGCTGTACGTGGTGACAGCGTTGAATGCGGTTGTCTTTATTGTGAAGATGTCAGCGTCGAAACTCAAAGAAGTGCTCCAAATCCCTCGATTCCAACTAAAACCTATTGTGATTGTTCTTCTTCTTTCAGGGTCATGTTTCTTGGAACAAACTCCCAATATCTTTGGCGTAGTTCAAACTCTCTGAAGGCATCTCTTAGAACAACCCTCTTCACCTATCAATAGCAGTTCTTTCTTCCCCTTCCCTTGCCATCAAGTTGATTCTACGACGTGTGTGTGTGTGTGCTGTTTGTATCCGTTGTTGTGAGACTGTGTGTGGGATCGCATGTTGAGTGTGTGTGTGTGTGTGGTTGTGTGTCAGTATGCACCCATGTTTGTAGGTGTATGGTACTTATTGCAATTTCATCTTCTTATTGGTTTTATTTATGTGGGTTTTTTTTTTAACCTTATCTGTATTTGTAAGCGCTTAGGGCTTATGATGTAAGATTAAGCACCATAAATAATCATTATCATTATTATTACCACTATTAAGTGTTTCCACCTCCCCGAAGATGGAGTATGGCTGCCTTAATGGCGGGATAAAAAAGGTCATACACACAAAACTCCACTGCCTGGCGATACAGGAGTATCAGCCTGAGTACGCAGAAAGAAAAAAAAAAAAGTGTTTCCATGAGTCTGACGAACTTTTCCAGACCGACAGTTCTCAGACGAAGGCAGTGAAGGAGGCCAAACTATCCCTTTTGCTTTTCAGAATTTGTCGGAGCATTTGTGGACCTTCACCATCAGACATTGGCAAGAGCTCGCGCCTTGAAGAAGAGACTGCATCTTTGCAGCAGCATGTGAACTCTTGAAACGGAACTCAGTGATGCTGTGCACAGGGAATTCAACGAAACAGGTCTGCACTTCATGATCTCACCTTTGTGAATACCCTGGGCGAAAAAAAGGCCAGCTTAATGTGTCTGTCATCTAAGACTAAGCAGAAACTCATGACAGTAGAATCCCTATGCTTTTTTGTAAAAAGATTGTGTTTGTGCATGCTTAAAATGTATGGTAAATTGCTCACAAAAATTTGAAGCAGCAACTGGTAACTCGCTACATTAGAGCAGACCGGTTTCATCTCCAAAATGGCAGATTTGAGAAATGCCCACTTGAAGTTTTTAAACAATGGCAGAAGTCACACGAGTACTTCTATAGTCACATAACTCACAATGGTTCAAGTTCAAGTTGTAATTATAAGTGCTGTTAGCAGCATCAAGTAGTATTCAACAGAAAAACATAAAAACACACATTTACAAAAAATAGTCATTCCTTGCTTGAAAACTGCATCCCAGGGCTCTTCATTAATTTGCAGCACACCAGACTTCCAGTGGTAAGCCTGGTGTAGTGCTCCTTATCTGACCGTCCTAGCTCTCCCCTCCCACATGGCAGAGCAGGCCATAAATCAGTGTAATGAGGAAGGCAGACGTTTTTTCCTCTACTGCTGGCCCTTATCTTTCACAGCAGGGGAGAGTATCAGCCAAGTGTATGGAGGTGGCCTACCCTCCCTTCCTTTCCTTAACATATCCTCTTTCTCAGCACAGTTGGTTAAAGCCGGGTGTTCCGCTGTTGCTCCAAACACATAGGTAATCTTGCTCTGTGCCACAAGTGTTTTTTTCGCTTTATCTCTGCTATTATGCAACATCACATCACCAGGTTTGGAGCTCTTGATAAGACCATGAAAGACACACAATGCACCAAAAAACCCAAAAACCCAAAATTTGGAGGTAATCTGGTGTGGCTCTAATGTAGCGAACTATTGCAGAGGGAGAATTTTTTTTATTGTCATTTCTGTTCAAAATATGAATTGTAAGTGTAATTACTGTTGAAATATGCTATAAAGCCAAAAAGTATTCCTTGCATATCACATAAGTACAGACTCAGATATGAACCTCTGATTCTGTGATAACATCAGCATTGCAAAATAAATGATTTATGGAGCAAATATCTGTAAGTCAGTAAATAACTGAAATTAATATTATGAGTTGATATGTGAACACTTGCATGACTGTGATGTCTTGATGGTGACAGGTGGAAGCAGCATGGAGTGACTTCCAGTTATTTGTTCCCAGCAGTATCTGTAGACATTGTTTGTCTCTCAGCAGTATCTGTAGACTTGTTTGTCTCCCAGCAGTATCTGTAGACTTGTTTGTCTCTCAGCAGTATCTGTAGTTGTTTGTCTCTCAGCAGTATCTGTAGTTGTTTGTCTCTCAGCAGTATCTGTAGTTATTTGTTCTCAGCATTATCTGTAGTTGTTTGTCTCTCAGCAGTATCTGTAGTTGTTTGTCTCTCAGCAGTATCTGTAGTTATTTGTTCTCAGCAGTATCTGTAGTTATTTGTCTCTCAGCAGTATCTGTAGTTGTTTGTCTCTCAGCAGTATCTGTAGACTTGTTTGTCTCTCAGCAGTATCTGTAGTTATTTGTTCTCAGCAGTATCTGTAGTTGTTTGTCTCTCAGCAGTATCTGTAGTTGTTTGTCTCTCAGCAGTATCTGTAGCTGTTTGTCTCTCAGGAAGAGGACACAAAAAGTGCTGACATCAGTGACAAGAATTCAGACCACTCAGGTAGAATGTCCGTGTTTCTGTTTGATGTAGTCTGTTGAACTTCAGGGTATGTCTGCACTCACACGAGTGCCCTAGCCTAGCGTGTATCCATATAGATTGAAAGGAGAGACAGGATTCAACTTAACTCGCTTCTCTTTTGTTTGTTCAGGAGTTACCCACCCGTGATGAGTACGATCTCACACCCTCGGTATCTCATACAGACATCAGTGGTCGGAAGAATTCAAACCACTCAGGTAAAATGTTTGTGTTTCAGTTTGATGTAGTCTGTTGTTGTTTTCAGGGAAACGGTATAATAACAGGGCTTGATGTGGTCTATTGTTGTTGTTTTCAGGGAAACGGTATAATAACGGGGCTTGACACTGAATGAGAGCAGCTTGGAAATCCGAGACCAGGCATGTCTTGAATCTCTTGTGTCAAGGAGGGAAAGAAGCCTGTTCATACCTCACTGTTGTCTTGTCGCATGCCTTGTTGATGAGTCATCAAATTAATTTTTTCGATTTATTCTATTTTCTCTGGCAGCGGTTTGGTTGGTTAAAAGTAACTGCAAAAAGCAGATATGAAGGTCTGCAGAGAGTAGGCTGCTGTTGTGCATGGCAGGCCTGTGGCAGCTCTGAGGGACAGATTTTTTAGCTCACACTTCTGCTTTCTGAAATGACCCCAGTCTAACTAAGAATGAATTTCTGTTTCCGCAACCAAAGCTTGTAGGGTTCTGATAGCATCCAGACATTTTGGGAGATGCAGTCAGCAAAGCCAACATGTCCTAATAAGTATGGTTTGGGATTGTTCTGCTGTGGTGCATTTGTCTGTAGTTCTGGGGGTACCTTGTTTGGAAGAAGGGGGTGAACATGAAAACGTTTTTTTTCAGGTGAAGTATGTCTCAGATTCATGGTTGATAGACAGATCTATTGTGATATTACATTTCTTGCAGTGGAAGTTTTTTTTTCCCCCCCTTCTCAACCAATCACAAATAACCAGGATGTATTCACACTTTTCAGGAACGTAGACTGTTTATATTGATCATTTGAAATTCCTACCTACTGTTTTGAACCATCTTGGATGTTGCTTTTGACTACATGTTCCTGATGATGTAGGTCTCTTACAATCCATTCATTTCACAGAGGCTTGTCTGTAAAGAGCATAAGTTTTGGAAGAGCTGCATCATGTGTAGATGATGAGATGCACTAAGTAAAGCCTTTGTGAAATGTACAGGTGTTCAGAAGTCTATCTCATTGGGAGTGTGTAGTCAAACTAATGTCTGGTAAAGATTATAGTGTATTAGTCCTGCAAGACATGTCGCTGAAAGAGAATAGTTTAATTTGGGCATCTTATTACTATCTCAACTTTTTCACCCTGAAAATAAAAGTATTAGATGATTGGAAGAAACAAAAGTTGACTGCAAATTATAAACTTTAGTATTTTTTCATTATTAGATGATTGGTATAAATTGTTGTTGTTTTTTATGAATAGCATATGTTTTGTTGGTACATATTGAATAGTTGAAGAACAATACGGTTTTATTTGGGTACTGAGTGAACAATTAATCCCAGGAAACATGACAAAGGTGAAACAAGTTCCTCAGCGCCTGTGTAGTGAAGGATTTGACCTGTTATTGCATGTTCACCAGGATTTTTGCCCTGTGTCTCCTCACCTGTGTGTTCCTGTAGGTTTGCCCTGTATCTCCTCACCTGTGTGTTCACTGTGGTTTGACCTCCATGTTCTTCATTCCACCTGTGTGTTCACTGTGGTTTGATCTCCATGTTTCTCATTCCATCGTGTGTTCACTGTGGTTTGACCTCCATGTTCTTCATTCCACCTGTGTGTTCACTGTGGTTTGATCTCCATGTTTCTCATTCCACCTGTGTGTTCACTGTGGTTTGACCTTCATGTTCTTCAATCCACCTGTGTGTTCACTGTGGTTTGACCTTCATGTTTTCCATTCCATCTGTGTGTTCACTGTGGTTTGACCTCCATGTTTCTCATTCCATCTCTGTGTTCACTGTGGTTGACCTCCACGTTTCTCATTCCATCTGTGTGTTCACTGTGGTTTGACCTCCATGTTTCTCATTCTGTTGTGTTCACTGTGATTTGACCTTCATGTTTCTCATTCCATCTGTGTGTTCACTGTGGTTTGACCTCCATTTTTCTCATTCCATCTGTGTGTTCACTGTGGTTTGACCTCCATGTTTCTCATTCTGTGTGTTCACTGTGGTTTGACCTCCATGTTTCTCATTCTGTGTGTTCACTGTGGTTTGACCTCCAGTTCTTCATTCCATCTGTGTGTTCACTGTGGTTTGACCTCCATGTTTCTCATTCTGTGTGTTCACTGTGGTTTGACCTCATGTTTCTCATTCTGTGTGTTCACTGTGGTTTGACCTCCATGTTCTTCATTCCATCTGTGTGTTCACTGTGGTTTGACCTCCATGTTTCTCATTCTGTGTGTTCACTGTGGTTTGACCTCCATGTTTCTCATTCCATCTGTGTGTTCACTGTGGTTTGACCTCCATGTTTCTCATTCTGTGTGTTCACTGTGGTTTGACCTCCATGTTCTTTCCATCTGTGTGTTCACTGTGGTTTGACCCCATGTTTCTCATTCCATCTGTGTGTTCACTGTGGTTTGACCTCCATGTTCTTTCCATCTGTGTGTTCACTGTGGTTTGACCTTCATGTTTCTCATTCCATCTCTGTGTTCACTGTGGTTTGACCTCCATCTTTCTCATTCCATCTGTGTGTTCACTGTGGTTTGACCTCCATGTTTCTCATTCTGTGTGTTCACTGTGGTTTGACTCCATGTTCTTCATCCATCTGTGTGTTCACTGTGGTTTGACCTCCATGTTTCTCATCTGTGTGTTCACTGTGGTTGACCTCCATGTTTCTCATTCTGTGTGTTCACTGTGGTTTTACCTCCATGTTTCTTATTCCATCTGTGTGTTCACTGTGGTTTGACCTCCATGTTTCTCATTCCATCTGTGTGTTCACTGTGGTTTGACCTCCATGTTTCTCATTCCATCTGTGTGTTCACTGTGGTTTGACCTCCATGTTTCTCATTCCATCTGTGTGTACACTGTGGTTTGACCTCCATGTTCTTCATTCCATCTGTGTGTTCACTGTGGTTTTACCTCCATGTTTCTTATTCCATCTGTGTGTTCACTATGGTTTGACCTCCATGTTTCTTATTCCATCTGTGTGTTCACTGTGGTTTGACCTCCATGTTTCTCATTCCATCTGTGTGTTCACTGTGGTTTGACCTCCATGTTTCTCATTCCATCTGTGTGTTCACTGTGGTTTGACCTCCATCTTTCTCATTCATCTGTGTGTTCACTGTGGTTGACCTCCATTTTTCTCATTCCATCTGTGTGTTCACTGTGGTTTTATTACCTCCATGTTTCTCATTCCATCTGTGTGTTCACTGTTGGTTTGACCTCCTTGTTTCTCATTCTGTGTTTCACTGTGGTTTGACCTTCATGTTTCTCATTCCATCTGTGTGTTCACTGTGGTTTGACCTCCATGTTCTTCATTCCATCTGTGTGTTCACTTGTGGTTTGACCTCCATGTTTCTCATTCCATCTGTGTGTTCACTGTGGTTTGACCTCCATGTTTCTCATTCCATCTGTGTGTTCACTGTGGTTTGACCTCCATGTTTCTCATTCTGTGTGTTCACTGTGGTTTGACCTCCATGTTCTTCATTCCATCTGTGTGTTCACTGTGGTTTTGACCTCCATGTTTCTCATTCCATCTGTGGTGTTCACTATGGTTTTACCTCCATGTTTCGCATTCTGTGTGTTCACTGTGGTTTGACCTCCATGTTCTTCATTCCATATGTGTGTTCACTGTGGTTTGACCTCCATGTTTCTCATTCCACCTGTGTGTTCACTGTGGTTTGACCTCCATCTTTCTCATTCTGTGTGTTCACTGTGGTTTGACCTTCATGTTTCTCATTCCATCTGTGTGTTCACTGTGGTTTGACCTCCATGTTCTTCATTCCATCTGTGTGTTCACTGTGGTTTGACCTCCATGTTTCTCATTCCATCTGTGTGTTCACTGTGGTTTGACCTCCATGTTTCTCATTCCATCTGTGTGTTCACTGTGGTTTTAGACCTCCATGTTTCTCATTCTGTGTGTTACACTGTGGTTTGACCTCCATGTTCTTCATTCCATCTGTGTGTTCACTGTGGTTTGACCTCCATGTTTCTCATTCCATCTGTGTGTTCACTGTGGTTTGACCTCCATGTTTCTCATTCTGTGTGTTCACTGTGGTTTGACCTCCATGTTCTTCATTCCATCTGTGTGTTCACTGTGGTTTGACCTCCATGTTTCTCATTCCATCTGTGTGTTCACTGTGGTTTGACCTCCATGTTTCTCATTCCACCTGTGTGTTCATTGTGGTTTTATTACCTCCGTGTTTCTCCTTCCATCTGTGTGTTCACTGTGGTTTGACCTCAATGTTTCTCATTCCACCTGTGTGTTCACTGTGGTTTTATTTCCTCCATGTTTCTCATTCCATCTGTGTGTTCACTGTGGTTTGACCTCCATCTTTCTCATTCTGTATGTTCACTGTGGTTTGACTTCCATGTTTCTCATTCTGTGTGTTTCACTGTGGTTTGACCTCCATGTTCTTTCCATCTGGTGTTCACTGTGGTTTGACCCCCATGTTTCTCGTTCCATCTGTGTGTTCACTGTGGTTTGACCTCCATGTTTCTCATTCCATCTGTGTGTTCACTGTGGTTTGACCTCCATGTTCTTTCCATCTGTGTGTTCACTGTGGTTTGACCTTCATGTTTCTCATTCCATCTCTGTGTTCACTGTGGTTTGACCTCCATGTTTCTCATTCCATCTGGTGTTCACTCTGGTTTGACCTCCATGTTTCTCATTCTGTGTGTTCACTGTGGTTTGACCTTCATGTTCTTCATTCCATCTGTGTGTTCACTGTGGTTTGACCTCCATGTTTCTCATTCTGTGTGTTCACTGTGGTTTGACCTCCATGTTTCTCATTCTGTGTGTTCACTGGTTTGACCTCCATGTTCTTCATTCCATCTGTGTGTTCACTGTGGTTTGACCTTCATCTTTCTCATTCCATCGTGTGTTCACTGTGGTTTGACCTCCATGTTCTCATTCCAGTGTGTTCACTGTGGTTTTGACCTCCATGTTTCTCATTCTGTGTGTTTACTGTGGTTCGAGCTTCATGTTTCTCATTCCATCTGTGTGTTCACTGTGGTTTGACCTCCATGTTCTTCATTCCATCTGTGTATTCACTGTGGTTTGACCTCCGTCTTTCTCATTCCATCTGTGTGTTCACTGTGGTTTTATTACCTCCAGTTTCTCATTCCATCTGTGTGTTCATGTGGTTTCACCTTCATGTTTCTCATTCCATCTGTGTGTTCACTGTGGTTTGACCTTCATGTTGCTCATTCCATCTGTGTGTTCACTGTGGTTTGACCTTCATGTTTCTCATTCTGTGTGTCCACTGTGTGTTTGACCTCCATGTTTCTCATTCCATCTCAGCCCGATGTGGCCCTTTGCGGTCGGCTGGGCTATAAGCAACATTATCTTATCTTATCTTCTCATTCCATCTGTGTGTTCACTGTGGTTTGACCTTCATGTTTCTCATTCTGTGTGTTCACTGTGTTTGACCTCCATGTTTCTCATTCTGGTGTTTCACTGTAGTTTGACCTCCATGTTTCTCATTCCATCTGTGTGTTCACTGTGGTTGACCTTCATGTTTCTCATTCTGTGTGTTCACTGTGGTTTGGACCTTCATGTTTCTCATTCTGTGTGTTCACTGTGGTTTGACCTCCATCTTTCTCATTCCATCTGTGTGTCACTGTGGTTTGACCTTCATGTTTCTCATTCTGTGTGTTCACTGTGGTTTGACCTCCATGTTTCTCATTCTGTGTGTTCACTGTGATTTGACCTCCATGTTCTTCATTCCATCTGTGTGTTCACTGTGGTTTGACCTCCATGTTTCTCATTCTATCTGTGTGTTCACTGTGGTTTGACCTTCATGTTTCTCATTCCATCTGTGTGTTCACTGTGGTTTGACCTCCATGTTTCTCATTCCATCTGTGTGTTCACTGTGGTTTGACCTTCGTGTTTCTCATTCTTTGTGTTCACTGTGGTTTGACCTCCATGTTTCTCATTCCATCTGTGTGTTCACTGTGGTTGACCTTCATGTTTCTCATTCCATCTGTGTGTTCACTGTGGTTTGACCTTCATGTTTCTCATTCTGTGTGTTCACTGTGGTTTGACCTCCATGTTTCTCATTCCATCTGTGTGTTCACTGTGGTTTGACCTTCATGTTTCTCATTCTGTGTGTTCACTGTGGTTTGACCTCCATGTTTCTCATTCCATCTGTGTGTTCACTGTGGTTTGACCTTCATGTTTCTCATTCTGTGTGTCACTATGGTTTGACCTCCATGTTTCTCATTCTGTGTGTTCACTGTAGTTTGACCTCCATGTATCTTCATTCTATCTGTGTGTTCACTGTGGTTTGACCTCCATGTTTCTCATTCCATCTGTGTGTTCACTGTGGTTTGACCTCCATGTTCTTCATTCCACCTGTGTGTTCACTGTGGTTTGACCTCCATGTTCTTCATTCCATCTGTGTGTTCACTATGGTTTGACCTCCATGTTTCTCATTCTGTGTGTTCACTGTGGTTTGACCTCCATGTTTCTCATTCCACCTGTGTGTTCACTGTGGTTTGACCTCCATGTTTCTCATTCCATCTGTGTGTTCACTGTGGTTTGACCTCCATGTTTCTCATCCCATCTGTGTGTTCACTGTGGTTTGACCTCCATGTTTCTCATTCTGTGTGTTCACTGTGGTTTGACCTCCATGTTTCTCATTCTGTGTGTTCACTGTGGTTTGACCTCCATGTTTCTCATTCCACGTTACTGCTTCTGTGATCTGCTCCACTGCCAGTTTCTCCTTCATTCTGGCAGACACAGTAATATTGATACAACCTTGTTGGTGTGTTTCAGCATCTGGTGTTCTAAACCAAACCGCAAAATGTCTGTGACTTGATATAAAAAAGCGATCCTTGTGTTGTATGGTAGTACTTTGTTGTTGACAGGAGGACTCTGAAATCTCTGTGTCCATGACCAGCGTGTCAGTTAGTAGTGTTGTTGACAGGAGGACTCTGAAATCTCTGTGTTGTTGACAGGGAGGACTCTGAAATCTCTGTGTTGTTGACAGGGAGGACTCTGAAATCTCTGTGTTGTTTGACAGGGAGGACTCTGAAATCTCTGTGTTGTTGACAGGGAGGACTCTGAAATCTCTGTGTCCAATGACCAGCATGTCAGTTAGTACTGTGTTGTTGACAGGAGGACTCTGAAATCTCGTGTTGTTGACAGGGAGGACTGCGAAATCTCTGTGTTGTTGACAGGAGGACTCTGAAATCTCTGTGTTGTTGACAGGAGGACTGAAATCTCTGTGTTGTTGACAGGGAGGACTGTGAAATCTCTGTGTTGTTGACAGGGAGGACTGTGAAATCTCTGTGTCCATGACACATGTCAGTTAGTACTGTGTTGTTGACAGGGAGGACTCTGAAATCTCTGTGTTGTTGTCAGGGAGGACTCTGAAATCTCTGTGTTGTTGACAGGGAGGACTCTGAAATCTCTGTGTTGTTGACAGGGAGGACTCTGAAATCTCTGTGTTTTGACAGGGAGGACTCTGAAATCTCTGTGTCCATGACCACATGTCAGTTAGTACTGTGTTGTGACAGGGAGGACTCTGAAATCTCTGTGTTGTTGACAGGGAGGACTGCGAAATCTCTGTGTTGTTGACAGGGAGGACTCTGAAATCTCTGTGTTGTTGACAGGAGGACTGTGAAATCTCTGTGTTGTTGACAGGGAGGACTGTGAAATCTCTGTGTTGTTGACAGGGAGGACTCTGAAATCCTGTGTTGTGACAGGAGGACTGTGAAATCTCTGTGTCCATGACCAGCGTGTGTGTTGTTGACAGGAGGACTCTGAAATCTCCGTGTTGTTGACAGGAGGACTCTGAAATCTCTGTGTTGTTGACAGGGAGACTCTGAAATCTCTGTGTCCATGACCAGCGTGTCGGAGACGCAGACAAGTCGTCCAGCAGGTCAGCATTCAAGGCTGTCAGGTCAGTGTTATGTTTACCTCATGTTTGTTTATTATTTTCTTTCTTTAAAAAGCTTCCCCCCCCCCCCCCCCCCAGACATTACTTATTTGCTGCTGTAGGTTCTTTACATATGTTAGTCATATTGCACGTACATCCTCGGTTTCTCATCCCAACCAAAATATTAAGTTTGAGGTCACCATTCAGTATCTGCCTGTAAAGATGTAAAAATGAAAAAAAATTTAAAAGAAAAAAAAATCATCCTGTGTAAAACAGAAGTGGTTGATCAGGTATCGTCTCACTTTCTTGGTGTGCACCACCTTTCCATCAACCAGAGAGAGAATAGTTGTTGTCCCTTTGCGAAGTGCCCCTGACGGTTGTGTGTGTGTATATGAGTGTGTGTGTGTGTGTAACTTTACCTGTGGGTGTGTATGTAACTTTAATGGTGGTTGAACAGTCTGTGTCCATGCATATCATCAGTTGTCTCCCTTTCAGGTCCCCGGCCATGCAGACCCCCAAATTGTCCAGCAACAAATCTCGCTCCAGGACAGCCGGTGCCGGGGCACAGGTAGCCTCCTGCCTCATCATCGTCCTGCCATAACGCCCACAGCTGCATCATCACCGTCCTGCCATAACACCCACAGCTGCAAGCCTGTTGTTCATTGCCATCGGATCGTGTGCGCTGTGTTGTAGATCCCACAAGGCAAAATCTTTGTTTTGTTTTGTTTTATTTTCTGCTGTGAAAAAAAGAATTAGGAAAAGATCTTTGCGACAGGCTTAGAGTTTTAAAACAAATGTTGGTTTTGGGTTCGTTTATTTATTTTTGTGGTAATGAATAGAGGGTCACTTGCCAGCCTGGTTTCCTCCATTTCATAGTACTTCAGAAATCTTTTTCCTTTTTAGCCGTCTTCATGTTCATGCTCCCAGCAGCATAATCCCAGGCCACTTATCCCACTTCCTCTATACACAGCTACACCCAGGTTTTGTGCTGTCACAGTCCCACTCCCTTATACATAGCTACACCCAGGTTTTGTGCTGTCACAGTCCCAGTTCCTCTATACATAGCTACACCCAGGGTTTGTGCTGTCACAGTCCCAGCACTGGCCCTCCACAGGGAGCAATCCATATCAAGAAGGGGATATTTGTAGAGGATTTCAAAGCGTGCACTGGGAAATTTTTGTTGTTGTTGTGTTTTCTGTCCTTTATGCCTTGTAAATTGGAATCCCTTGTGGAGATACAGGTGTAGTCGGTGATCTCATGGACAGCAGCTTCTTGGTGTGCGAGTCTCGAACTTGACAGCAATATGTTGGGATGTGGGGTGTGACCATGGAAAGCATCAGGGTTCAAAAGGCCATGTCATAATGAGCCAAGGGATACAGGAGGGAGGGGAGGTGCCAGGGAGGAACAAAAGACAAAGGTTTTGAACTGTGTAATTAGTAGTCACAGTCTTGTTGTGCTGTAGGAAAGATGCTTCATTTCCCAAAAACAGGATATATTGTAAAAGGATTGAAAGAACTCCCATTTAGTTCTACGAAATTCTGTGATCAACTTTTCATGTTCAAGCAACACAAATCTTGATTTCTCCTTGAAATTTAGATCCTGTTGAGCAAGTGTGTGACTCAACTTTATTTAGCAAGTCAAAATCCATGTACATGCAGTCCATGTCACTGTGGATGCCAAGCAGTCCATGTCACTGTGGATGCCATGCAGTCCATGTCACTGTGGATGCCATGCAGTCCATGTCACTGTGGATGCCATGCAGTCCATGTCACGTGGATGCCATGCAGTCCATGCCCACTGTGGATGCATTTTCGTTGCCAGTTTGCAGTTTTCAGTCTGTTGTGTCCACGCCTTGAAAGTGCATTATGCCAAATCCGTCCATTCTTTATGTACAGCGATTATTATGGTATACTGGTGTGTATATGTTTTTGTATATTTTGGTGTCAGTGGCTGTTGGTGATGAAACTGCCAGATTGTCATTTGACTCGTTCAAACGAAAGAACTGTCATCGAATTGAGTGTGGGTGATGAAAAACTGAATGAACGTGAAGGCATGTTTATGTTGCTGGAAATGATCAGGATCTGTTGGCATCGTTATTATTTATTCCTTTGAGAGTTATTGGTAATGATGGCAAAAGGTCAGACCAAGGTCACAGGAAATGATGCGTGTGGTGAATTTATACACTCATCAGCCACTGAAAGAGGAGACGTGTATGTTTTTGTGCCCATTTCAGACAAGCAAATTCGAGAAAGATCAAACACATCCTGCCTCCCCCAGTGCAACAATGCATTGTGCAGGACTGCAGTTACAAACATCATCAAGACTACAGCTGTGAAATATCGACCCTGTGGCCCATGTATGATTGGACACCATGAAATGGTGTGTGGTTTTTTGCCCACACCATACCTGCTTGGAAGTATATTGATCGAGAAAATCTGTTTTTTGCACATTAGAAACTGTGGAAACAGAGACTGGAGTGATGCAGATTTCCATACCCCTTTCCCGCAGAAGTCTGAGCACATTTCAATGTATTTGGAATGACGCTTTGTGTGCTCATCAGTTTGTTTTTCAAGCCATTCCACAATCTATACTGCTGTCAAATAAATGGCAACCACATGGGGATGAAGACCCAAGCTGGTGAAAGGGTTTGAAGCAAAAGTAACCCTACCTGCTACTCCCTTGAAAAGGAACGGAGATTCAGACTTCACTGTCTAGTGCTTCCTTGAGCTTCTCATCATCATCTTGGAGCCATGTCCTGCAGACAGCGGTGTGCCATAGTGGACTCCGGCATTCAGGAGTATCCACAGCTTGCTGATCTCAGTCCTGTGTAGCAGGGTGCAGGTACTGCAGCCACCCCAGTCGTTGAAGGCACCCATCAGTGGCTGATCTGTCATGTGTAGCAGGATGGAGGTACTGCAGCCAGCCCAGTCGTTGAAGGCACCCATCAGTGGCTAAATCTCAGTCATGTGTAGCAGGGTGGAGTACTGCAGGCCAGCCCAGTCGTTGAAGGCACCCATCAGTGGCTGATCTCAGTCATGTGTAGCAGGGTGGAGGTGCTACAACCAGCCCAGTCGTTGAAGGCACCCATCAGTGGCTGATCTCAGTCATGTGTAGCAGGATGGAGGTGCTACAACCAGCCCAGTCGTTGAAGGCACCATCAGTGGCTGATCTCAGTCCTGTGTAGCAGGGTGGAGGTGCTACAACCAGCCCAGTCTTTTGAAGGCACCCATCAGTGGCTGATCTCAGTCATGTGTGGCAGGGTGCAGGTACTGCAGCCAGCCCAGTCGTTGAAGGCACCCATCAGTGGCTGCTCTGGTCTGCATCAGGGGCGTTCTTTTCTACCACACTTCCCTGTAGGATGAACTTGGACAGGGAGTCATGGCAGGATAGATGCCCAAACCAAGCAAGCTGACACTGTGTGATAACTTTTGGGAGAGGTCATTGTGTGTCAGGCGCTGAGCTGACTTGCTGAAGTGGTCGTCGGTCCTGTGTTCCTTCTGTTGGATGTCATGAATAGGTCTGATGTTACTATTTTCAAATGCCTGGATTTTTGGCTGGAGATCTGATAGTCAGAGTCCACTTCTGAGCGATACGGCAAGATGGCTATGATTAGGACAGATTCATTGATCTGCATGACAGCCTGTCTTGTCATGGCTATGATTAGGAACAGATTCATGATCTGCATGACCGCCTGTCTTGTCATGGCTATGATTAGGACAGATTCAGTGATCTGCATGACAGCCTGTCTTGTCATGGCTATGATTAGGACAGATTCAGTGATCTGCATGACAGCCTGTCTTGTCATGGCTATGATTAGGACAGATTCAGTGATCTGCATGACCGCCTGTCTTGTCATAGCAGGCTGAGCCACAGAGCCAGGTGGAGCCACAGAGCGAAGTGGAGCCACAGAGCCAGTTTTATCTTGATGCTTACACACGGGTTGATAACCACAAAGAAAACAAACCAGAAATGTTCTCAGAAAGTTAGGTTTGTATATAGAGTTTATTTGACATGGAATTGAGATCGAAGCACAAGATATGTGCTCATATGAAAAAAAAAATCGGGACAAGGACAAGCCCTTTTGGCCCTAAAGATGCTGTATGAATAATAATCCACATAATTGCCTCGGGTGTTTTTGATATGTAGATGGCCCAGCTCCAGTGACTCCTCCAAGATGTGCCTTTCACTCGTCGTCTGTGATATTATTCTTGACTCATTTCTGCAACAACCTGCACTCAGCCAAACTGTTCCAGTGCCTGTTGCTTTGATGTGCTTCTCAGTTCATGATGGAGAAATTTATGAGAAAGGGTAACTGCTTGAGCTCTTGGCATGCAAGGTGCACAAGCTGTAGTTTTTGACAAAGCTGGTGCTGCATGTCCGACAGTGACTGAATAGTTCAGTGTACTGAAATTTCTTGAGGTTGTTGCTTTAAATACATTGCTTGTGTGTATAGTCTGGTTTGTATGTGTATTTTTCTTTATTGGCCAATTTAACCCCCCAGTCTGGTTTGTATGATGTGTATTTTTCTTTATTGGCCTATTTTAAACCCTCCAGTGTGGTTTGTATGATGTGTATTTTTCTTTATTGGCCTATTTTTAACCCTCCAGTGTGGTGTGTATGTGCATTTTTGCTTACAGGCCTCTTCCACCTACCATCCCCACCCTCTTGACCATGTTAGCATAGCTCTGTATTGATATTCAAATACTGCCATTTTAGGTACGATTTTATCAAATTTGTAGTTTGTACATGCACAAATCAAGATTTATCTCTGATTAGCAACTTCCGTATGTCCACAGAGGGGAGTTTTGATTGAGAGGTAAATAAAGAGAAAATATCCAGAGAAAAAAAGTCTTTTCAGTAAAGTCATTAATGGGACGCAGGTCTAGTGGAACTAAGGAGAGACAGAACATCCATAGTCACATAGTAAGTAAATGACATACAAACTGTCCATCACTCTGTCTTCAATGACATACAAACAGTCCATCAATCTGTCTTCACAGCCTGAATCCAACAGTAATTCAACAAAGTTCTTTGTGTGATGGAAGGAAATGCACGGCCATCTCCGACTTGAATGAAATCATCGCCCCATCACAATCTCCCATTACCCAGTAGTCGCCTGAAAAGTTTTCATATATGAAACCTGTTCTCAATTTTAAGATCTTCCACTGTTCATCTGCGAAATCATTTTCCACTGCCACTATCATTTAAAATTTGTACCATCTTGTCTGTTATGAATCTCAGTGTTGATGAATGAAAGAAAGGGAACTCCCAAGTGATGCACATCCTTCAGCTATTGTAGAACATGATTGTCAGGGCTGGATGCTAGTGTTTTGCTGCAGTGTTTTGGACTGGTCAGTCTATGATAGGAGAATGATGTCAGTGACACTGGTCAGTCTATTATAGGAGAATGATGTCAATGACACTGGTCAGTCTATGATATGAGAATGATGTCAGTGACACTGGTCAGTCTATGATAGGAGAATGATGTCAATGACACTGGTCAGTCTATGATAGGAGAATGATGGCACTGGTCAGTCTATTATAGGAGAATGATGTCAGTGACACTGGTCAGTCTATGATAGGAGAATGATGGGCAGTGACACTGGTCCAGGGTTCCCAGGTGGTGGGCATGAAGCCAAAAAAGGACCTTTAACGGACTTTATAAGGACCTCAAATCAGTTTAAAAGGACCTTTGCCAACATGACTTTACAGTACACCCCAAACCTTTTGACATGCAGAACAGCAGACACTTACCTCTCATAAACAGAGGAACAGCTAATCTCATTTGAATGTTAATTCAGTCTTTGCAATTCACGTCACTGTAGGTTCTTTGGCTGAATGTTATTGTCACAAAGTTTTATTTCACAAATATGTAGATTACTGAGTTTTCACTGTGAGTCACAAACTATTATAGACACATAATGATGAATCACTTTCATTCCTTTGTTTTTTACTGTCAGAGCACTACACTACTATTACACATTCTACTGTCACGTCCACTACACTACTATTACACATTTTTTCAACAATCACAGTTTCTTAAATTCACGAAACCCCACAAAAAGGCCAACCCGAGCCCCCCTCGCAATAACTTATCAGTAACATCATCCAAGGA
>JAFLJL010018778.1:0-12720 GCA_018398815.1 Conus ventricosus | reverse complement strand
CCATACCTGCTTGGAAGTATATTGATCGAGAAAATCTGTTTTTTGCACATTAGAAACTGTGGAAACAGAGACTGGAGTGATGCAGATTTCCATACCCCTTTTCCAGCAGAATGTCTGAGCACATTTCATGTACTTTGGAATGACGCTTTGTGTGCTCATCAGTTTTTTTTCAAGCCATTCCACAATCTATACTGCTGTCAAATAAATGGCAACCACATGGGGATGAAGACCCAAGCTGGTGAAAGGGTTGAAGCAAAAGTAACCCTACCTGCTACTCCCTGAAAAGGAACGGAGATTCAGACTTCACTGTCTAGTGCTTCCCTTGAGCTTCTCATCATCATCTTGGAGCCATGTCCTGCAGACAGCGGTGTGCCATAGTGGACTCCGGCATTCAGGAGTATCCACAGCTTGCTGATCTCAGTCCTGTGTAGCAGGGTGCAGGTACTGCAGCCAGCCCAGTCGTTGAAGGCACCCATCAGTGGCTGATCTGTCATGTGTAGCAGGATGGAGGTACTGCAGCCAGCCCAGTCGTTGAAGGCACCCATCAGTGGCTGATCTCAGTCATGTGTAGCAGGGTGGAGGTACTGCAGCCAGCCCAGTCGTTGAAGGCACCCATCAGTGGCTGATCTCAGTCATGTGTAGCAGGGTGGAGGTGCTACAACCAGCCCAGTCGTTGAAGGCACCCATCAGTGGCTGATCTCAGTCATGTGTAGCAGGATGGAGGTGCTACAACCAGCCCAGTCGTTGAAGGCACCCATCAGTGGCTGATCTCAGTCCTGTGTAGCAGGGTGGAGGTGCTACAACCAGCCCAGTCGTTGAAGGCACCCATCAGTGGCTGATCTCAGTCATGTGTGGCAGGGTGCAGGTACTGCAGCCAGCCCAGTCGTTGAAGGCACCCATCAGTGGCTGCTCTGGTCTGCATCAGGGGCGTTCTTTTCTACCACACTTCCCTGTAGGATGAACTTGGACAGGGAGTCATGGCAGGATAGATGCCCAAACCAAGCAAGCTGACACTGTGTGATAACTGTGGGGAGAGGTCATTGTGTGTCAGGCGCTGAGCTGACTTGCTGAAGTGGTCGTCGGTCCTGTGTTCCTTCTGTTGGATGTCATGAATAGGTCTGATGTTACTATTTTCAAATGCCTGGATTTTTGGCTGGAGATCTGGATAGTCAGAGTCCACTTCTGAGCGATACGGCAAGATGGCTATGATTAGGACAGATTCAGTGATCTGCATGACAGCCTGTCTTGTCATGGCTATGATTAGGACAGATTCAGTGATCTGCATGACCGCCTGTCTTGTCATGGCTATGATTAGGACAGATTCAGTGATCTGCATGACAGCCTGTCTTGTCATGGCTATGATTAGGACAGATTCAGTGATCTGCATGACAGCCTGTCTTGTCATGGCTATGATTAGGACAGATTCAGTGATCTGCATGACCGCCTGTCTTGTCATAGCAGGCTGAGCCACAGAGCCAGGTGGAGCCACAGAGCGAAGTGGAGCCACAGAGCCAGTTTTATCTTGATGCTTACACACGGGTTGATAACCACAAAGAAAACAAACCAGAAATGTTCTCAGAAAGTTAGGTTTGTATATAGAGTTTTATTTGACATGGAATTGAGATCGAAGCACAAGATATGTGCTCATATGAAAAAAAAAATCGGGACAAGGACAAGCCCTTTTGGCCCTAAAGATGCTGTATGAATAATAATCCACATAATTGCCTCGGGTGTTTTTGATATGTAGATGGCCCAGCTCCAGTGACTCCTCAAGATGTGCCTTTCACTCGTCGTCTGTGATATTATTCTTGACTCATTTCTGCAACAACCTGCACTCAGCCAAACTGTTCCAGTGCCTGTTGCTTTGATGTGCTTCTCAGTTCATGATGGAGAAATTTATGAGAAAGGGTAACTGCTTGAGCTCTTGGCATGCAAGGTGCACAAGCTGTAGTTTTTGACAAAGCTGGTGCTGCATGTCCGACAGTGACTGAATAGTTCAGTGTACTGAAATTTCTTGAGGTTGTTGCTTTAAATACATTGCTTGTGTGTATAGTCTGGTTTGTATGTGTATTTTTCTTTATTGGCCAATTTAACCCCCCAGTCTGGTTTGTATGATGTGTATTTTTCTTTATTGGCCTATTTTTAACCCTCCAGTGTGGTTTGTATGATGTGTATTTTTCTTTATTGGCCTATTTTTAACCCTCCAGTGTGGTGTGTATGTGCATTTTTGCTTACAGGCCTCTTCCACACTACCATCCCCACCCTCTTGACCATGTTAGCATAGCTCTGTATTGATATTCAAATACTGCCATTTTAGGTACGATTTTATCAAATTTGTAGTTTGTACATGCACAAATCAAGATTTATCTCTGATTAGCAACTTCCGTATGTCCACAGAGGGGAGTTTTGATTGAGAGGTAAATAAAGAGAAAATATCCAGAGAAAAAAAGTCTTTCAGTGAAGTCATTAATGGGACGCAGGTCTAGTGGAACTAAGGAGAGACAGAACATCCATAGTCACATAGTAAGTAAATGACATACAAACTGTCCATCACTCTGTCTTCAATGACATACAAACAGTCCATCAATCTGTCTTCACAGCCTGAATCCAACAGTAATTCAACAAAGTTCTTTGTGTGATGGAAGGAAATGCACGGCCATCTCCGACTTGAATGAAATCATCGCCCCATCACAATCTCCCATTACCCAGTAGTCGCCTGAAAAGTTTTCATATAATGAAACCGTGTTCTCAATTTTAAGATCTTCCACTGTTCATCTGCGAACTCATCTCCACTGCCACTATCATTTAAAATTTGTACCATCTTGTCTGTTATGAATCTCAGTGTTGATGAATGAAAGAAAGGGAACTCCCAAGTGATGCACATCCTTCAGCTATTGTAGAACATGATTGTCAGGGCTGGATGCTAGTGTTTTGCTGCAGTGTTTTGGACTGGTCAGTCTATGATAGGAGAATGATGTCAGTGACACTGGTCAGTCTATTATAGGAGAATGATGTCAATGACACTGGTCAGTCTATGATATGAGAATGATGTCAGTGACACTGGTCAGTCTATGATAGGAGAATGATGTCAATGACACTGGTCAGTCTATGATAGGAGAATGATGGCACTGGTCAGTCTATTATAGGAGAATGATGTCAGTGACACTGGTCAGTCTATGATAGGAGAATGATGTCAGTGACACTGGTCCAGGGTTCCCAGGTGGTGGGCATGAAGCCAAAAAAGGACCTTTAACGGACTTTATAAGGACCTCAAATCAGTTTAAAAGGACCTTTGCCAACATGACTTTACAGTACACACCCCAAACCTTTTGACATGCAGAACAGCAGACACTTACCTCTCATAAACAGAGGAACAGCTAATCTCATTTGAATGTTAATTCAGTCTTTGCAATTCACGTCACTGTAGGTTTCTTTGGCTGAATGTTATTGTCACAAAGTTTTATTTCACAAATATGTAGATTACTGAGTTTTCACTGTGAGTCACAAACTATTATAGACACATAATGATGAATCACTTTCATTCCTTTGTTTTTACTGTCAGAGCCACTACACTACTATTACACATTCTACTGTCACGTCCACTACACTACTATTTACACATTTTTCTTCACACACATCACAGTTTCTTAAGTTCACGAAACCCCACAAAAAAGGCACCGAGCAGAATGCTTGTCCACAGTATGGCTTCTCACCCACTCGCAATAAACTTTATCAGATAACCATCTATCCTGAAAGGAACATTTCCCTGGCATTTTGAACGTTTAGCTTGCAAACAAAACTTTTTTAAAACTTTCCAAACTAGGCCTCCGTCAGAATTAGCTAGCGCAGGGAAAAAGGAGGAAGGAGGAGAAGAGACGGGAGAAGGCATCTATCTTGTACATGCTGCTCAAGAACGCAGCATATAGCTGTTCTCCAAGGCAGTTTGTTATGTTCGCATGTTCGCAAACCGTGATGTTATGTACCTACATTTATTTGGGTAATATGTTTTCATCTTTATTGCCTCACTCTTTTAATTAATTTCTATACAGGGAACCTTTTAACACAGATCGTTTGACCGAAAATATTGAGTCAGCTATATGCCGCAAACATTAGCACCGCGTCTGCTCTTTGGAACCCATGACGTCAAAGCTAAGCAAAGCAGCAGGCGTGACTCATAGCCACTGCGCGCGGCTTCACGTCGTCTGCCACTGAGCAGAAAGCGCACTAATGTTATAGGCCTAGTAGTACTATCCTTGTACAGTACTGAGTTTCAGACGATATCGCGTCGGCATCTTTCAACTCTTTGCAACAGTACGGTTTTGGTTGTCGGTGTTTCAGTTTCGTTCTCAAGTCTCTTTCTCTTGATAAAACAGGACTTAACAGTACCTTTCAAAACTTAAAAGGACCTCCTGATGAGTTAAAAGGACCAACTTGCTGAATCAAAGCACTTAAAAGGCCTTTTAACCAAAATCCAATTCATAAGGACTTAAAAGGACTTGAAAGGACCCTACGAACCCTGCTGGTCAGTCTATTATAGGAGAATGATGGCACTGGTCAATCTATTTTAGGAGAATGATGTCCATGGAAAACCTGGAACTATTTCAGGATCCACACTCTAGGACTTGCTGGAAGGCTGTCCTGGACCTTGAGCTGTGTGACCTGGGTTTGAAACTGTAAACAGAACAAAATTCGTGATTGAGGGAAATTCTGCCATGGCTCAAACTCAAAATCATGGACTTCTATCACCTGATGGAAGAATTGCACCTGGAATATGATTTGCATGTGAAAGCATCATTCCCACCCTGTTACACGCTGTGATTGGCTCTGGTATGCATGGTGCGCTATGGTCATTGGAACCGAGCTAACAAGCTTACATCTGCCTCTTCTGAAAGGGACACAAACCCAAGTCTGGCTCAAAGAAGGAGTCACCTCAGCAGACGAAAATGTCAAAGACAAAACCAATGGAGCAAGAAGCAGCCAGCTCCATAACTTTCTGACCATTTTTATGTGAAGAAGGGAATTATAAAGACTCCACGTTGCAAAGTAAAATGAATGAAAAGACTGCAAGGCATCCATAATCAAGTGAATGCAAGCAGAGGAAAAGTGTTCAGAAGCTAGTAGGGCGTTTCACTCGCTGTGCAAAACAGGAACTGAAGTTCGTAACTTGCTCTCTGAAAGTTGATTGTATCAGGGTAGATCATTCTGAAAGATTAGGATACTAAATTGTACAAGGGGAAGGATTTTGTTCCCCTCTCTCTCATTTTGAGGAAATTCTAATCATCAAGCACAAGGCATTTGTTTGGGGTAGGAAAGTATGAGAAAAGAGTTCTTTTGTCATTGGTGTTTGTGCATCACATTTGTTTTAGTGTGGTCATTAGTTTACAGAAGGAAGGGTTTTATTGGTAAAGAGCCCAACAAATGTCTTGCTGTGTTTTAAAGTAGAATTTCATTTTAGATGTATTACCTGTGATATACTTTGTATGTGTATCTGTGTGTATTCATTCAATAACCTTCAAACTCTTTTATATCAAGTTGATTAAAAGTGAAAATTTTAGAAGAGTCCAAGATGCTGTAAAAGACTTTGAGCCCATGTGTGCGAGTGGTTGTGTGTTTTATGGGGGGAAAAAGTGAAAACAATTTTCCATTCAAAGTATATGTTCAGGATTTGACGTAAATGTATGTATTTTCCTATACAGCTGAAAGGCTTAGTTCTGTTTGCTCTCAGTGTGCAGCTGAAGAGCAGAAGAGGATGTGATGGGTCGGGATAGAGGGTTGTAACCTTGTTTTAATCAACAGCAATATGCAACTCTCTAAGGTTGAAAGCGTTGAGTGCAGCATGAGTTTATCTTTCATTTGTCTGTTAGTTTGGAGTGTTGCAGCTCTACACAGTTGAGCAGTGTATGCCTTCAGAATCATTGCTAGGAGTCCTAGAGTAAAAAGACATCAGCTGATTTCATGATCAGAATCATTGCTAGGAGTCCTAGAGTAAAAAGACATCAATTGATTTCATGATCAGAATCATTGCTAGGAGTCCTAGAGTAAAAAGACATCAGTTGATTTCATGATCAGAATCATTGCTAGGAGTCCTAGAGTAAAAAGACATCAGTTGATTTCATGATCAGAATCATTGCTAGGAGTCCTAGAGTAAAAAGACATCAGTTGATTTCATGATCAAAATTTCTTTCACCGACCAAAGACTGGTATCATAAACTTGGTTGTTGTTAGGTTGTTTTTTGTTTGTTTGTCTAGTTTGTTTATTTTTAAAGCAGTTGTAAGTGGGAAGGTGAGAAATTGAAAAAAAAAGAAGAGAAAAAAGGTCGGAGGGGGGAATTGATCGGACAAATATGTGTTGGTAAAATGTTTTTTGGTGGAAGACTATAGTGTTCTGGGTCAAGGCTAAAATGTGACTTGCTTGTGCAAGAACTTGCTCAGGTCAGGATTCCTATATTAAACAAAACAGAATTTTGCAAACTATATCGTAGTCTAGGTCTAATCTTGAAGACTCTCCCAAACACAGTGGCTAAGGGCGAGCATACTATCATCATGCAACATCCGTCATGCACCCCCATGGAGCATTACTTCCCTTCAAACTCCATGTTCCCTGCTGTTGTGCTAAGTGGGACTCGAGGGGGGGGGGGGGGGGGGGGGGGGGGGGGGGGTGTTCTTTTTTAATCTTCATTTTGGGCTTAAAAGATACTAGCTATTTTGTACAAGAGGATCATGCTCATCCACTAAGCACAGGGCTGAGCAGACTGCTACACTGACAATAAGAAATGGGGGGGGGGGGGGGGGGGGGGGGGAGCGCAACTGACTTTAACCTGTTTATCTTGTATTTGGCAATGAATTCAAGGTTTTGTGTAATCAACAATGATTTGAATCAGCTGAGGGTTTCTCTTTGCTGCATAACTTCTTCATGGCAATGAACAAAACTGTATGATGCATTTCATATTAGGGCATATATCATATTTATTTCTTTTTGTTTGAAATGTATAATGTGTGTGGATGAAACAGAAGTATTCCGTGAAATAAACCAGAAATTGACCAGCCTGTGTTATTTGTATACTGTTGGACATGCAGCAAACTTTTGTTTTCATGGGAGAAAGAATGATCAGATTTATGCATGAGAGAATGGAAGACACAACAGGGTTGTTACTAGTCATATGCAGGATGGAAAGGTCTAAAAACCGATGTTCTGCAACATCTTTATTTCAGCATTTATTTGCAGTCATGACCAGTGCAGTTGAAAAACAATTTAAAAAAATGGTTAATGGAGGGGGAAAAAAAAAGAAATAGTCATAAAAAGTTGAAAGAAATCTGTACAACATTAACAACTTTTTCCCCCCGACAATATTCCTGAACATGATACAAGTTGACAATGTCCTTCTTTGGACAGAAAACTATAATTCCTATCTCCTATCTCTGTATAATGAAGGTTCACACAAAACGCACTTGCATAGAATCAAGTTACACACATTAAACCATATTACGCTTATCACAGACGATTATGATCCATAGCACTTGATCCATAGCACTTGATAAAATCACCCACACTTATATTGTCCTTAATCTCCAAAAGGGCAAACATACTTTCTTCCATGTGATTACTGGCCACATTTATATTCCCCTGAATCTCCAAAAGGGCAAACATATTTTCATCCCTATAATTTTCTGGATGATTTTTACCAGCTTTCCAAAGCTGACATGTCACTGATTAAAGTCTGTACACTTCTGGGTTTATTCAACAATTTTCATCAACATTATTGTACATGGGTTGACGCTTTCTTCTGCGAGTACAAAAATCATTCTCTCTCTTTCTAAGTACAATGTAAGCTCACACAGAACGCACTCATTAAAATGCACAGAATCAAGTACACATTTAAACCAAATCCTCACAATGATGACAACACCACATCTATGAATTATCTGACAGTTGTGTGCATAATTGCTGACATCAACCACATCAATATTCTCCTTGATCTTCAAAAGGCAATTATACATATCAACTGTGTAATTGTCCTGGATGATTTCTGCAGAGCTAATACTGTTTTATGGTGAAAATGTTTTCAGAAACTCAGTTTAACCTCTGTGTTTTTTTCCTGTATTTTTTTGTTGAGTGTCGTAAACAATTACTGTCATTAAGGGGGATAGAAGTCAGTGTCCTAAAACATTTACTGTCGTCAACGGGGATAGCAGGCAGTGTCCTAAACAATTACTGTTGTCAAGGGGGATAGTAGGCAGTGTCCTAAACATTTACTGTTGTCAAGGGGGATAGCAGGTAGTGTCCTCAACAATTACTGTTGTCAAGGGGGATAGCAGGCAGTGTCCTAAACAATTTACTGTCGTTAAGGGGGATAGAAGTCAGTGTCCTAAACAATTAGTGTCAAGGGGGATAGCAGGCAGTGTCCTAAACAATTACTGTTGTCAAGGGGGATAGTAGGCAGTGTCCTAAACAATTACTGTTGTCAAGGGGGATAGCAGGCAGTGTCCTAAACAATTAGTGTTGACAAGGGGGATACCAGGCAGTGTCCTAAAACAATTAGTGTTGACAAGGGGGATAGCAGGCAGTGTCCTAAACAATTACTGTTGTCAAGGGGGATAGCAGGCAGTGTCCTAAACAATTAGTGTTGACAAGGGGGATAGCAGGCAGTGTCCTAAACAATTACTGTTGTCAAGGGGGATAGCAGGCAGTGTCCTAAACAATTACTGTTGTCAAGGGGGATAGTAGGCAGTGTCCTAAACAATTACTGTTGTCAAGAGGGATAGTAGGCAGTGTCCTAAACAATTACTGTTGTCAAGGGGGATAGTAGGCAGTGTCCTAAACAATTACTGTTGTCAAGGGGGATAGCAGGCAGTGTCCTAAACAATTAGTGTTGACAAGGGGGATAGTAGGCAGTGTCCTAAACAATTACTGTTGTCAAGGGGGATAGTAGGCAGTGTCCTAACAATTACTGTTGTCAAGGGGGTTAGCAGGTAGTGTCCTCAACAATTACTGTTGTCAAGGGGGATAGCAGGCAGTGTCCTAAACAATTACTGTCGTTAAGGGGGATAGAAGTCAGTGTCCTAAACAATTAGTGTCAAGGGGGATAGCAGGCAGTGTCCTAAACAATTACTGTTGTCAAGGGGGATAGTAGGCAGTGTCCTAAACAATTACTGTTGTCAAGGGGGATAGCAGGCAGTGTCCTAAACAATTAGTGTTGACAAAGGGGGATACCAGGCAGTGTCCTAAACAATTAGTGTTGACAAGGGGGATACCAGGCAGTGTCCTAAACAATTTACTGTTGTCAAGGGGGATAGCAGGCAGTGTCCTAAACAATTAGTGTTGACAAGGGGGATACCAGGCAGTGTCCTAAACAATTACTGTTGTCAAGGGGGATAGCAGGCAGTGTCCTAAACAATTACTGTTGTCAAGGGGGATAGCAGGCAGTGTCCTAAACAATTAGTGTTGACAAGGGGGATACCAGGCAGTGTCCTAAACAATTACTGTTGTCAAGGGGGATAGCAGGCAGTGTCCTAAACAATTACTGTTGTCAAGGGGGATAGCAGGCAGTGGTCCTAAACAATTAGTGTTGACAAGGGGGATACCAGGCAGTGTCCTAAACAATTACTGTTGTCAAGGGGGATAGCAGGCAGTGTCCTAAACAATTAGTGTTGTCAAGGGGGATACCAGGCAGTGTCCTAAACAATTAGTGTTGTCAAGGGGAATAGTAGGCAGTGTCCTAAAACAATTACTGTTGTCAAGGGGGATACCAGGCAGTGTCCTAAACAATTACCGTTGTCAAGGGGGATAGTAGCCAGTGTCCTAAACAATTACCGTTGTCAAGGGGGATAGTAGGCAGTGTGCTAAACAATTACTGTCAAGGGGGATAGCAGGCAGTGTCCTAAACAATTACCGTTGTCAAGGGGGATAGCAGGCAGTGTCCTAAACAATTACCGTTGTCAAGGGGGATAGTAGGCAGTGTCCTAAACAATTACTGTCAAGGGGGATACCAGGCAGTGTCCTAAACAATTACTGTCGTCAAGGGGGATAGTAGGCAGTGTCCTTAGCAATTACTGTTGACAAGGGGGATAGCAGGCAGTGTCCTAAACAATTACTGTTGTCAAGGGGGATAGCAAGGCAGTGTCCTAAACAATTACTGTTGTCAAGGGGGATAGTAGCAGTGTCCTAAACAGTTGCTGTTGACAAGGGGGATACCAGGCAGTGTCCTAAACAATTAGTGTTGTCAAGGGGGAATGGTAGGCAGTGTCCTGAACAATTACTGTTGTCAAGGGGTAGGCAGTGTCCTAAACAATTACTGTTGTCAAGGGGTAGGCAGTGTCGTAAACAATTACTGTTGTCAAGGGGGATAGTAGGCAGTGTCCTAAACAATTAGTGTTGTCAAGGGGGAATGGTAGGCAGTGTCCTAAACAATTACTGTTGTCAAGGGGGATTGTAGGCAGTGTCCTAACAATTACTGTTGTCAAGGGGGATAGTAGGCAGTGTCCTAAACATTTACTGTTGTCAAGGGGGATAGTAGGCAGTGTCCTAAACAATTACTGTTGTCAAGGGGGGATAGTAGGCAGTGTCCTAAACAATTACTGTCATCAAGGGGGATAGCAGGCAGTGTCCTAAACAATTTACTGTCAAGGGGGATAGCAGGCAGTGTCCTAAACAATTACTGTTGTCAAGGGGGATAGAAGTCAGTGTCCTAAACATTTACTGTTGTCAAGGGGGATAGCAGGCAGTGTCCTAAACAATTACTGTTGTCAAGGGGGATAGTAGGCAGTGTCCTAAACATTACTGTTGTCAAGGGGGATAGAAGTCAGTGTCCTAAACATTTACTGTTGTCAAGGGGGATAGTAGGCAGTGTCCTAAACAATTACTGTCGTCAAGGGGGATAGTAGGCAGTGTCCTAAACAATTACTGTCGTCAAGGGGGATAGCAGGCAGTGTCCTAAACAATTACTGTCAAGGGGGATAGCAGGCTGTGTCCTAAACAATTACTGTTGTCAAGGGGGATAGCAGGCAGTGTCCTAAACAATTACTGTTGTCAAGGGGGATAGTAGGCAGTGTCCTAAACAATTACTGTTGTCAAGGGGGATAGAAGTCAGTGTCCTAAACATTTACTGTTGTCAAGGGGGATAGCAGGCAGTGTCCTAAACAATTACTGTTGTCAAGGGGATAGTAGGCAGTGTCCTAAACAATTACTGTTGTCAAGGGGGATAGTAGGCAGTATCTAAACAATTACTGTTGTCAAGGGGGATAGTAGGCAGTGTCCTCAACAATTACTGCTGTCAAGGGGGATAGTAGGCAGTGTCCTAAACATTTACTGTTGTCAAGGGGGGGTAGCAGGTTAGTGTCCTCAACAATTACTGTTGTCAAGGGGGATAGCAGGCAGTGTCCTAAACAATTACTGTCGTTAAGGGGGATAGAAGTCGGTTGTCCTAAACAATTAGTTGCCAAGGGGGATAGTAGGCAGTGTCTAAACAATTACTGTTGTCAAGGGGGATAGTAGGCAGTGTCCTAAACAATTACTGTTGTCAAGGGGGATAGTAGGCAGTGTCCTAAACAATTACTGTTGTCAAGGGGGATAGCAGGCAGTGTCCTAAACAATTACTGTCAAGGGGGATAGCAGGCAGTGTCCTAAACAATTACTGTTGTCAAGGGGGATAGCAGGCAGTGTCCTAAACAATTAGTGTTGACAAGGGGGATACCAGGCAGTGTCCTAAACAATTAGTGTTGTCAAGGGGGATAGTAGGCAGTGTCCTTAGCAATTCTGTTGACAAGGGGGATAGCAGGCAGTGTCCTAAACAATTACTGTCAAGGGGGATAGTAGGCAGTGTCCTAAAACAATTACTGTTGTCAAGGGGGATAGTAGGCAGTGTCCTAAACAATTACTGTTGTCAAGGGGGGATAGCAGGCAGTGTCCTAAACAATTAGTGTTGACAAGGGGGATACCAGGCAGTGTCCTAAACAATTAGTGTTGTCAAGGGGGATAGTAGGCAGTGTCCTTAGCAATTATTGTTGACAAGGGGGATAGCAGGCAGTGTCCTAAACAATTAGTGTTGACAAGGGGGGATACCAGGCAGTGTCCTAAACAATTAGTGTTGTCAAGGGGGATGGTAGGCAGTGTCCTAAACAATTACTGTTGTCAAGGGGTAGGCAGTGTCCTAAACAATTACTGTTGTCAAGGGGGGATAGCAGGCAGTGTCCTAAACAATTACTGTTGTCAAGGGGGATAGTAGGCAGTGTCCTAAACAATTACTGTTGTCAAGGGGTAGGCAGTGTCCTAAACAATTACTGTTGTCAAGGGGGATAGTAGGCAGTGTCCTAAACAATTAGTGTTGTTAAGGGGGAATGGTAGGCAGTGTCCTAAACAATTACTGTTGTCAAGGGGGATAGTAGGCAGTGTCCTAAACAATTACTGTTGTCAAGGGGGATAGTAGGCAGTGTCCTAAACAATTACTGTTGTCAAGGGGGGATAGTAGGCAGTGTCCTTAGCAATTACTGTCGTCAAGGGAGTTGTAGTAAGCATTTACTGTAATCAGAATGGGGTCTATATGCATGTCCCAAGCATTTACTTGGGCTGATAGGAACTTGCAGTTGCAGCCTGTGTTCCTTGGTATAAAGGATGACAGCAGGCATCACTGAACAGCACTGAAGTGACAGAAGTACAGTGTCTTATTTCGTGGATTGCTTCATATAATGACCAGATATGGCGACTCCTCCTTGTGGATTGCTGAT
>JAFLJL010018777.1:19561-35368 GCA_018398815.1 Conus ventricosus | reverse complement strand
GAAATGGAAGCTAAGGGTTAACATGAAGATGAAATGGAAGCTAAGGGTTTTAAAATGAAGATGAAATGGAAGCTATAGGTTTACATGAAGATGAAATGGAAGCTAAGGGTTAACAGAAGATGAAATGGAAGCTAAGGGTTAACATGAAAATGAAATGGAAGCTAAGGGTTAACATGAAGATGAAATGGAACCAAAAGGTTAACATGAAGATGAAATGGACCCCAAAAAGGGTTTAAAATGAAGATGAAATGGAAGCTATGGGTTAACATGAAGTTGAAATGGAACCAAAAGATTAACATGAAGATGAAATAGAAGCTATGGATTTACATGAAGATGAAATGGAAACAAAGGTTCATGAAGATGAAATGGAACCAAAAGGTTAACATGAAGATGAATGGAACCAAAAGGTTAACATGAAGATGAAATAGAAGCTATGGGTTTACATGAAGATGAAATAGAAGCTATGGGTTTACATGAAGATGAAATAGAAGCGAAAGGTTAACATGAAGACGACCGAGTAAAACGCGTGTACGAGGATCCCATCTCACCCCCTCCCTCCCCCAGTCACCGTGTTCATGTAGTTAAAAGCTCCCTGGAGGTCAGATGGCGAGGCCTTCGTTTGCTGCTGTGTTTGTGATGACGCTGATGGGTGTCGTGACGGATTTGAACTTGGACCAGCAGCGTCGAATCGTCGCTTCCTTAGTGTTGGATCCGCCGCGTCGCCAGTGTCGGTTCAGGCTTGTGCATGGTCATCGTTGTACTGCACGAGCAGCTCGTCTCTTAAATATCGTGTCGAGTCAGAGGAACGCGTTCGGGGGTTGGCTCTCGTGTAGAACTACGCGTGTATCAACTGATGCAACCTAGAACGCAGTTGAATCCGAGCTAGCTCTCCTCCCACATTGTCCCATCTATCCTAGCCCAGGAGCGGAGGCTCTCGGGTCTCCAGACACATCGCCAGGAAGAATCACTTAGGACCTGGGGTGGTGTTCCGAGTGGACTGCGCCATTCGTACGAGCTACTATTAGAAAAGCAGAGGGAGGAGGAGCGGGGGGAGGTTTTTTTTAATTTTTTTTTTTTATATTGTGTTATCTCCTTCTCCTTCTCTTCTTCCTCCTTCTGCCCCTTCTCCTTCTTCTTTTTCTTCCTTCTTCTTCTCCTCCTCCTTCTTCTCCTTCCCCCTCTTCTCCTTCTTCTCCTCCCCCCTCTTCTTCTTCTCCTCCTCCTTCTTCTTCTTCTCCTTCTTCTTCTCTCTCCTTCTTATTCTTCTTCTCCTCCTCCTCCTCCTTCTCCTCCTCCTTTTTTCTTCCTCTTCCCTTCTTCTTCTCCCCCTTTTTCTTTTCTTCTCCCCCTCCTTATTCTTCTCCTTCTCCTCCTCTTCTTCTCCTCCTTCTTCTTCTCCTTCTCCTTTTTCTTCTCCTTCTCTCCCCCTCCTTATTCTTCTTCTTCTTCCTCCTTCTTCTTCGCCTCCTACTGAGACAGGAACCTCAGAGGCACTGACGAACGCTGTTGTTCGGCGAAGGCCCCCAGAGATTCACAGAGCTTCCCCCGGGGTCGATGAGTCGCAGGTCTCTGCCCTTAGCTTTTGATGTGTGGGACAGTCCTGCAGGAAGTGTTCCACGGGTCCATTGGGGCTGTACCGCATGGGCACCCTGAAGATCGCCAATGTGGAATTTTGTGAACATGTGATGTCTCGTCTGGAGTGCCTGTCCTCAGTACTCACAATGCTCACGTGGGTTTGGGCTGGGGCAGGAGACAGTCTGCATCCTTCTTGTTGAAGTCGAGCTGCTGCTCAAGCCATAATATCTTCTTTTTTCCGTTTCTTGCTGATGCTTTAGGCTTGTCCGAAGGAGACTTTCTGCTCCAGTTAGGCCTGCTCTCCTCCTTTCTTTGCCAGTCAGTCCTGTGTGAGTTTGAGTTTCACTGCAGCTATTAAAAGCGCGCGTCACTTCTGTGGATCCTATTGGCTCTCTGTCCGCCTGCTGCCACAGGTTGTCTCTCTGTTCGCCTGCTGCCACAGGTTGTCTCTCTGTTCGCCTGCTGCCACAGTTGTCTCTCTGTTCGCCTATTACCACAGGTTGTCTCTCTGTTCGCCTGCTGCCACAGGTTGTCTCTCTGTTCGCCTGCTGCACAGGTTGTCTTCTGTTCGCCTGCCGCCACAGGTTGTCTCTCTGTTCGGCTGCTGCCACAGGTTGTCTCTCTGTCCGGCTGCTGCCACAGGTTTGTCTCTCTGTTCGCCTGCTGCCACAGGTTCTCTCTGTTCGCTGCTGCCACAGGTTCTCTCTGTTCGCCTGCTGCCACAGGTTGTCTCTCTGTTCGCCTGCTGCCACAGGTTGTCTCTCTGTCCGCCTGCTGCCACAGGTTGTCTCTCCGTCCGCCTGCTGCCAAGGTTGTCTCCCTTTTCGCCATACCTGGCCGCTGACTGTGTGGAACTGTCAAGTGGGAAGCACACACGTGGTGGGTTTCGCGTGGCCAAAGACTACGTGCGGGCATTGGGCCGCCCTCGCTAAATAGTGAACAACAGTTGACTGATACACGTGGTAACCTGCCAGGGCAGTCCAGGCCACTGAACAGTCCTCACGTTGCAGCTCGCGCTGCCTTTATGTAAGTTATGAGTGTACTCCCTTCAAGTGAGGCGACGACCTTTCTTTGAATTGAAAAAAAACCCACCCAACTTTCCATTTGATTTCTCTCTCTCTCTCTCTCTCTCTCTCTCTCTCTCTCTCTCTCTCTCTCTCTCTCTCTCTCTCTCTACTCTCACTGTGTCTGTGTCTGTGTCTCTGTCTGTCTGTCAGTGTCTGTCTGTCTCTCTCTCTCTCTTCTGTCTCTCTCTCTCTCTCTCTCTGTCTCTCTGTCTCTCTCTTTCTCTCTGTCTCTCTCTCTCTCGCACGCACACGCGCGTGCGCGCGCGCGCGCGCACACACACACACACACACACAAAACAACTGCTAGTTTTACTACTACTACTAACTACTACTAGTTACTACCACCACCGCCACCACCACCATTTCCACTTTGACGGCAAAATGGCGTACCAGCATATCGGTTGGCTCCCCATTTGTCCCTCCAGGCCAGGCCGCACGGCGTGTGGGGCACAGACCCCCCTGGCATGTAATCACGGACGAATCCCGCCACGTCGTTCTTGTAGGGGGCATCCTGTGTCTCTTCGTACAGCAGCAGCTGTGGACAGCACATCGTGACCCCATCGCCATGGTCAGTTACAGGGTGTCACAGCTGCTAGTCTTGCCACGCAGGGGCAAGGGTTCAACGTAGATGAACCCTCCTTGGTTTGAGTTCTCATCCTATTTCTTCTTCTTACAAGCAAGGCAAGGCAAGGTCAAGGGCAAGGCAATTATTTTATTTCATACCCACATGGGGCACAGAAATTAAAGACAATACTCACACAAAATGAATAATCGCACATCAGAACAGAGTGATATCCATAATCAAGTAAGCAAAATAAACAAGCAAACGAGAAGCATGAATGAAAATTTCATAGAGAATTTTCCCTATACAGAGTGCAAACTGTGTGTAATGTTGTAATTTTAGCTATATGAATTATTGGAAAAACCATATTTATAACTGTAATGTAATTCTTTAGTTTAATTAAAAGTTTCTTATTTTTTGATGCAAACAAAATGTTGAATTTAACAGCATTCGGCCGTACAAAGAAGTATCGCGGGAGGTATTTTTTTCTTTCTGCATCAAAAAAAGGACACCGAACAAATAATGAAATTCATCTGCAATATCATGCATAGCACATTTGTCACAAATTCTTTCACACCTAGAATGCCAGCATAGCGTAGCTTTTTTAAACAGGTAAATTATTATTTGTTTTTTCTAAATTTGAGTAGAGTAACCATGTAATTCTGTGGTAAAACTAGATAGTATGGATCAGCACCAAATGATGTTTTAAACATTCTATAACTGATATATAATTCATCATTGTCAACATGCGTGTACCAGGTATGTATGAAACTATCTTTAAGGCATCTTTTTACTTTCTCTTTAAACCATAATGGATGTATATCAAGTGTGTTCTGATTTAGCCAAAACTACTCAAACCAATTTCATTTAATAATGTATGGATGTATTGATATATTTGTTTTCATGTACATTTTATTCATACATTCTGTGAAGACATTTGTACACAAGAAATGATAATTTATAAACTATGACGGTCAGATACAAGGTTAAACCAAAATGATAACATTCGGGATTTAACAGTGACCGGTATGGGGAATTTTCCCGTTTCACCGAAAACCATGAAAGAAGGTGTCGACTGTCGTAGTTTTAGAACCAGTTTATAAAAATTTTAACTGTAATCTTTAGACAAGATCATTCGTGTCAAATCCCCAAATTTCACATCCATATGTAAGAATTGGTAATACAGTTTATCAAATAAATCCATCACTAGGTCTGCAGGAAGCATCAATAATTTAGCTTTCCTCATCAAAGCAAACATTGCTCGAGAGGCTCGGTCAAACAGTTCACGTTGTGCAACATTCATTCGGTTATTATAATTCAGCCTCAACCCTAGATACAAGAAATCATGGACGACCTCTAGTTTTTCTGTACCTATAAGAAAATCAGGAAAACGTCTAACCTTACCTTTAGAAAAAATAACAAATTTACATTTGTTTGCATTTAATTTCAATTTCCATTTATCACAATACTTTTTAATAGACTCTAAACCCTTCTGTAGTCCAGTCGGAGTTTCCGAAAAGATCACAGTGTCATCAGCATATAATAAGAGAAATAAATTCAACAAAATGTCAACATCTGATTCGCCTATGCCTATTTCAATTGCTTCTTTTGCGACAGTTGCAAGGCCTGCCATGTCGCTAGACATAAATTCTTCATATCGTTTAAAAACAAGGCAAACAATACAGGTAACAAGTTTTTCTCCTTGTCTTACACCAACATTGGAACAGAAAAATCAGAATAATCACCCTTGACAGATACACATGACTTGGCTTGAGAATACATATTTTGTATAACTTTTAATATTTTGCTACTAATGCCCCTATTATCAATTTATGCCATAGAAACGATCGATTAACTCTGTCGAATGCCTTTTCGTAATCCAGAAAAGCACAGTATAAACGCTTTTTCTTAAACAACAGAATATCAATCAGGCCATATAAGGTAAACAAGTGATCGAGTGTTGAGAAGTTATTCCGAAAGCCTGCCTGTTCCACACCAATCAAATCGAATGTTTCAATAAATGTCTTTTAAAAGTTTATTCAAAATACTCGTAAACAACTTTCCAAAACAGGAAAGTATAGTTATCCCACGGTAATTACCAGGGTCTAAGACACATCCTTTGTTTTTAAATATTGGATGTATAACCCTGTCACGGTCAAAAATAAACACAAGCAAAGTCGTGGTTAGTCGCCAGCCGGTTCGAATCGGCTTAAGCCCGACTCAGACATCCCGACGCCTTCAAGCATCGCCTCAGCCAATTTGACACAGCGAGGAGGCTAATCCTCATCCTCCACGGAGACGGTCCGGTCCACCCAGACAGACTAAGTAGCTTGACCGACAGGTCTCGATAGGTCTGGTCAGACATCTAGGCGCCTACCCAGACTCATCTAGCCAATTTACGACGTCGCCGGAAAGGAAGAGGGAGAAGGTAGTATGTGGTGGGGGGTGAAATCAAGCTAATCAATTAAAATGACCAATTGACCACCACAGAGAGTAAGGCGTGTAGGCGTGACTGTCATGATTTGAATAGCCAATGGAATTAGAGGGAGATAACTTCGGGTACGAGGCGGTAAAAAATACTGACCAATGGGACTCGCCCCTTTGGACACATAGGTAGGGAATAAAGTAATGTGTGAGTGCGAGAGGGGGGAGGGAACGAGGAGAGAGAGAGACAGAGAGAGAGGCTCTGTGTAAGCTCTGACGAGAGAGAAGCAGAGAGATGAGGGAGGAGAGAAGAGAACCAAGTTGAGAGATTAGCATGAGATAGTTTGCAGAGAAGGACTAGGGGAGATGTGGAGAGAGAGAATTGCTAACTAATGAAGAGGAAAGAAAGAAAAGAAAAAAAAAAGAAAAGAAAAGCAACCATGTCCATTTGATAGGGCAGACTGGAAGAGAGAGAGAGAGTGCATGCGTTAATGCAGGAAGGAAGAAAGGAGAACAGATTGATGTTGATAGTCACTGTTCCACCTTAACCGGGTTCGACCTCATACCTGGCAGCGTCACTTCGTCAAGCAGAACCACAGACCAACGCCAGTGCCAGCAGACCAATACCAGTGCCAGCAGTTGTGTCGTGTTGTGAAAGTGACAGTGAAAAGAAAAAAAAAGGGGAAAAGAAAAAGACAGTGATTCGTGAATAGTTAAGATCACCTGCCAGGTAAAGTAGAAATCTATTTATACCCGGTTAGTTAATGATGTTTTAGATAAATGATTTTGTGAAATTCAGGAAAGAGAGAATGTTTTATTTTGTTTGATTCCATATGCATTGATGTTTCTTTCTATGATCATGTGTAGTAAAGTTATAGACTTTACTAGTGGTTTGATGTGACGAATGCATGATATATGAAATGAGATTGTAAGCAAGCTGTGAGTGTGTTTGGGCTGTGCGCTAGTCCTTCCTCCACTGACATCACCCGAGGTTGACAAACCCCAAGCGCCTACTCAGTTGGTACCTTACCAGTAATTAATATAAGGTTAAACAATTTGACATATAATCTTAGCATTTTCGCCACCGAGTTTTTCAGAAATTCATTTGCAATATTATCTAGTCCACTGGCTTTGTTTTTTCTTTAACTTTTTAATGCAATGCATCACCTCATTTTCGGTGATTAAATTATCCCACAAGGCATAACTGGTATCATTAAAAGGCAAATGTTCAAAAACTTCGTCAACATCATCTACATTCATATTTTTAAATAATTCAAAGAAAGCATGGCAACTGGGTTGATTACGGTTGGATTTTCTCTTCTGTCCATTTAAGATAGTCCAAAAAGCCTTTGGGTCTTTAGACTGTAATTGGCGTAGCTGTTTTGCCATTTTGTGATTATATTTTCTCATTTCCTTTTTAACTGTTTTCTTGTATGATTTTGCTGCACGTACCCTTTCCGCCTTTAAAAATAAATCATTTTTCATAAGTAAACGTCTTCTCCTACAACGGCAGAAATTGTTCCTTTTAACTTTACAAATTTCATTAAACCAGGGTTTTAATTCCTTTTTTCTTTTAGTTGGTTTGGCACCTTTCCTCCTCTTTTTAGCATGTTAGTGCATTTGCACTTTCAAGTAATATATCATTAACTCTGCCAACAATATTTTTTACATTGTTTAACAGTAATATTATCTGGACTTGTAAGCAAGTCATCTAGTTCAATCTCTAATGATGTAATTTTTTCAACATCTAAGTCATCAACAAAAGTGCTTTCAAAGCATTATTCCATCTTACATAGTATGAATGGCGTCGTTAGAAATGCGAAATCGGCGCTGTTTTCTCTTTCTCCCCCTTGATGCTTTGCGAATTTTATGTAATAGGGCAATGAACATCTGAAAATAATTCATTAAAATCGTCTACACTAAAATCTACAACACTATCGAATAAATCATACGAAACTACAGCGTAATCCACTACAGATGCTTTTTTTACAAGTCAGTTTACCTTTACCATAATCTCTACCAGATCTACCATTCACAATAATAAGCTGACATGCTTGCAAAAACTTATTAATTCTGTCCCATATTGTTGGTCTGTCTAATCTTCCGATGATCTAACAGGAAAGTTATAATCTATATCAAGAACGCAATCAGCAAACAAATTATTGACCAACAATTCATTTAGCTGTCCCATCTTAAGTTCAAGTCCCCTAACAAAAAGATGCTATCAATACCAATATTCAGTATTGTACTTGAAATCATTATAAAACATTTCTATTAAAGTAAGGTGATCCCTCTGGTTCAATATAAGCAACACAACACAAAACTTTCTTTTCAAAAATGGAGTCACAAAAAGCAAAAAACAATGCACTTTGACACAACCCAAAATCCACAAACTTATAACTACTTGCAGACTCACACTAAGGAATTTTTAAATCTTTTTTCTTCAAAGACGTGACATATTGAACAAGACAGTCTTTTATTAATACTAGTATAACCTCCAGATTTTTTTTTAAATATTTACTTCTATTTTTATAAAACGCAGTATACCATCAATTTCAACAGAAATCAACATCAGCAAGTTTACTTTCTAAAATGCGACAACATCATACCTGTTAATAAAGTCCAAAAAAATCAGGAAAAGTAAGCTTAACAGGAAACCCCACACACGTTGAGAGCAACACACTTCAGGCATCTATCTGGCATTTCTCCATTAATAGCATAAAGGTCATCTACTTCGCTGCCCTCATTGTCATGATTATCATCTTCATCTTCTGTACTATCTCTATTATTGTCATTATTCTCATTATTGAAATCATTAATTTCACCAGTATTGCCATCATCATTTGTCCACTGCTATCAGAATATTACGAATCACTGGGGGCATTATCTTTCTGACTACTTTCTGACCATCTTTTACAAATAGCATTGCTTTTGTCATCATGATAACAAGCACCAATGTTAATGGGTTCCTTACCAATATGCCTACACCACTTTCTTTAGACCTTTCGCACACTCAGTAATATCAGTAACATCTCTGCATGTTTGTCAACAATCACACCGCAACCAAAACTTTACTGCCCCTCCTACCAGTTTCACTTCGCAGACATCCTTTTTACCAGTCACTATCATATTAAGTTTCGAGCCATTCAGGGTCAACACTTTTTCTTCAACACATTGATTATATACACTTTGACTATGAGTCAATCATCATGGCTTTCAGTATAAATTTATAACTTTAATTACTCTATCATTACGTTCTGTCCACCAAATTATTACATACATTACGTCGTACACACGATCATGATCATAACATCCATACCATGTTCGCAAAAAATATGTGCATCAATAATATCTACATCGGGTGCTAATATAGGGGTAATAGCTCCGTCACCCTTCGTGGGTTGAAAGAAATGCAAGAGTTTGTTCCCGTGCTGACAAATGGTTTCCCCCTTTCCCCCGGGCCCCCTCTTACACTCCTCCTCACAAACGACATAACCATGCGTAGCACCAAAGCAGAAGGCCGCTCTTGATGCTTCATTACTGTAAAGTTTTCCTGTCTCACTTCTTTCGGTGGCAAGGGCACTTAAACCCGTTTTCCCCCTTTGATTTGCACACTTAACATTCACATCGCCGCTAAATGTATTACGGTCATATAACCACGCATCCATACATTCGTACGCACTAAAGCAAGATATATCTTTCAATGCACAAAACTCATTTTTCATATCGGTTACACACAATATTTTTTTCGAACTTATCACTCGCTTTCAGATCCTTTGTATTCAAATCACCTAACTGCTCCTTCATTCACACCCATCCATACCTTTTGCATCATCATTCATACTTCATTTTCCCAACAGCTTTCCCTTTCTCTCTCACATCTTTTCTTGGCTCTTCGTTACAGAGCCAGACTTTGGCACGCTCACATCACTTTCCCCAAAACTGCTGAACGGTGGGTCTGTAAACGCCGACTGAACCCCCAGGGGAACCCTATTCCAAATCTTGTTCCTGGGGAAGATCAGTGGGTCAGGGCCCCGCGATCATAGTCGAACTTCCGTCACCCCCAAACGGAACAGGTCGTCGGGGGTTTTCTAGGTGACGGGCTTGGGTGGTTGTCCGGGTGAAGTCCAGGGGTGGATTTCTTGCGACAGTGGATGGTCCCATCTATGGTCCACACCCTCTCCACGTAGGGAGGCTTTTGACGTACCCCATCACCGGGAATGGAGGGTGTGAGGTCGTCGTTGAGAAGACCTTGTCATAAGCCGTTCTTTCCCTTCAGGGTCTTCTCTTTGTCATCAGCTCGCGACGCTTACGTCTGGGCACGAACTTCACGAGCACTGCGGGTGGCCCTTTGCTGCTCCTGTTCCTGCCCACCCTGTGACAGGCAGCGATATCGACTTCCCCCACCTCAACCCCCGCTTCCCGCATCACAGTCAGGCCTTCTTCTCCACCTGCTCAGCTGTCTCACCGTCCTCCTGCCGTATCCCGAAGATTCGGACCGATTCTCTGCGGAATACTGTTTTCAGACGATCGTTCTCATAATCAACCACGAATAGCAGCCTCCAACTTTTCATGATGACAGCAGGGGGGGGCAGAGTCCATACCCCCATGCGCTCCCCGTCGTTGATCCAACATATCCATCACCTCCTTCATCACCTCTACCATCGCCCCTAGACACAGCAGTAACACAGCCCGTCACAAAGGCAGGAGAGTCTTCAGAGCAGGATCAAACTTCTTCCTGTGGAGTAAACGCCTTCAATGTCCCCGTTGATGCGTGTGACCACCGTCCTCATGGATTCTGTGACGTCGAACATAGAAACTTGCTCATTTTTTTTTTCCATACCTTGATCAGCATGAATTAACACCTCAACCTCCTCAGTGCGGGATTTCTTAGAGTCTTTCTCAGCTGAGAAAGGCGAATTAAACAGGCTGCGTTTCGTTTTCGACATTGCGAAGTGCAACCCTCAAAACAAAAAAGTCAACCCCCAAATCAACCCGGCAAAAACCCCTCACAGCACTGTTAGCGTTTGACAAACACAAGGTCCCCACGTGCGATTCTATTTAAAGCAGCAGGCTTTCTATCGAGACAACAGCACAAGGAACCCAAACACAATCACCAGGTGCTCAATAGCTCACGGATATGCCCGATTACACAGAATATCGGTTGAAAGATCACACTAGCGCATGCCCAGACGCCTAACTCCATGGACAACTGACTGTGTGAGCGACTGAACAACGTGCAAAAAACACGTGCAAAACAGCACCAAGGCAAGCTGAAGACGAAGCGAAAAATGGCCATCAGCGTTCTTTATGCGGGTTTCCACAAAATAAATTTCCTTTTTAAATGACCTGGAAAACAACAAATCGTCTCTTCAAACGTCACTTGGGTACTAAAAACCCTTATAAACACTTATAACCGGGTATACAAAAACGTGCAAAACAAAAACCAGCCTCAGTGAAAAGAAAAAGAAAAAAGAATCGCAGACACAAAATCAAAACAACCTCCATGAATCAGGGGCATCACTCTCCAAGCATCATTACCAGCATCATCGTCGTCGTCATCGTCGTTGTTGTCATCACAGCAGCATCGTCATCGTCATATTTATATTAATGATGATGAAACAACACGAATAATAATAATAATAATAATAATAATGAAAAATGTTTTAAAAATGAATAATTATCACATCATCATCATATCACCATTATCATCACTACTGTTACAACTACTACAACTAATTATCATTACTATCACATTATCATTATCATTATAATTATTATCATTATTATTATTACTTTTGCTCTTCTTCTTATTGTGTTGTTGTTGTTGTTAATATGATGATGATAAATATTATTATTATTACTATCATTATTATCATCAGGTGGTTGTTTTTATTGTAGTGTTCTAGTATAGACAACTTTTCTTCATCCGTGCTCATAGAAATGTTCTCTGTGTGTGTTGTTTTTTCAATAAATACACGAGGGCAGTGTATGCGCCAAAACAGTCTGCATCCAGCCTATTATATCCCCTTCAATTTGTCACTTTCAAAACTTTGAGAAATGTTTCATCTGTGCAAAAATAAGACGACGTTTTATCTACAGAGTTTGTCGAATATGTGTTGCTGGTACAGAATACTCAGTCTTTTTCGGAGACGAAATTAAATGTTCCAGTAGTTTGCGCATGATCATCTTATATTAAAGTCTAAACAATTGTTTCTTGTAAACTCTTCCTCTTTTCCCATCCCCCACGTGTCTATCTTTTAATGTTCTTGTTATATTTTTCTTCTTTGTTCCTTTTTATCTTTGTTCTGTTGGTAGATACTTATCTAATTTATCAAGGGTTTGAAATTATTGACATCGATGAACAGACTATAAGTGGGGGAGCCAACACATCTCTGTGATTACACAACCAACCAAATCAAATGCTCATACCGTACCATACCGTTCACTTTGAAAGAGAGTCAACAAATTTTAAAACATACAGCTTGAGAATATTTCAGAAATGGGCAGAACAACGCTGTTATTCATGTTCAGACACAAAATAATCCTCTTTTTAGTATTGATCATTTCAAAAGCATCCAAAATCTGCACGTTTATGATATGCATCAATACAGAAACTTTGTTTCAATATTCCATCGACTGAAACTGGATGCTTTTAGAACTAAATATAGCTCTGCAACAAAATGCATATGCGGGAAACAAAATTGACAAGAGATCATGTTTTGTTCGAATGTGTGCCTCTCAAGGCATTTCTGCCATATTTATCAGCATGTCTGTGACAGATATTTTTTCTGATATTGATTTTGCTTTGAAAGTTACTTTCTGCTTGATTTGTAGTCCAGTCAGGTATTTGCTTTAATCTGATATTGTTAGTGTGTGTAGTTTGTTTGTTTATTCGTTTGTGTGTCTGATTGTTTTCTGATTTTATGTACACCACCCCCGCTCACTCCCATCTCCGCACCCCTCCCTACACGCACGCGCGCACACACACACACACACACACACACACACACACACACACACACACACACACACACACACACACACACACACACTTGTATGCAACATGAACAAACTCTATCTATCTCCCTCTATTTGCCTGTCTATCTCTCCTTTCTTGTCTAATATCACATAGTTTGTGAAAAGACGTAAAATTAAAGTACTACTACTACACAACCAATGCAAAAAACCCTTGTATCCTATCACCATTCCACCCAAATTAAAGACATCCTTTCATACTGTACCATGAAGAGGTACCAATGACATAAAACCGAAACATATTGTTTGATCACCCCACGCCCAAAAAAGACTGTCATTTCATTTTGCAGACCTGTCTACCCCAAATCGAGTCCTGTAATATCTTGGACACAAACCTGCAATTTGAAGAAAAAAAAAAGGGGAAAAAAAAGAAAACCAAACAACAAATACAAACCCCGTAATCTTCTTAATCGCAATACTTTCGCAACTTTTGAAGATTTGAAAGACCCGGGCCTTTTGCGCGTAAAACCGCTTCGCGCCATCTTCGACAAGGTAAAAGACGCAAGGCACCCCGGGGAAATGTCTTTTTACTGCTTTTGACCGAAATTGAAGCAGACGAAACTTCGCGTTTAACAATTTTCTTTTTTTTGATTTTGTTCCCTTTATTATTATTTTTTGGGGGGGGTTGGGGGGGGGGGGGGGGGGGGGGGGGGGGGGGGGGGGGGGGGGGGGGGGGGGGGGGGGGGGGGGGGGGGGTGGATTTCGTTTTTCCCAAAAATACGGCAAATCGAAAGGGTAAACAGGTCTGCGACATGACGAGTACCAGTCAAAATATCGTGGGTTTACCCGAATCACCATCCCCCCATCCATACAAGCTTCAGTACAAGCTGTCAGTACAACTGTCAGTACAAGCTGTACCAAGACGGGGACACCGATGAAATGCATCGTAGTTTATCGTATCACCGTCCCACGTCCAACGAAAGGCATTACTCCATACCATAGCATGATGAATACCAATGAAATACATTTTAAAGCATTGTAAAGACCATTCCAAAGCCCAATGAAAGACATCATTGCCTACCTACCCACGATGAGATACCAAAGAAATACATTGTAAAGCTTGTATGACCATTCCACGCCCAATGAAAGACATCATTTCCTACTCTACCACGATGAGTACCAGTGAAATACAGGTACAGATTGCCATCACCCTACCCCCCCCCCCCCCCCCCCCCCCCCCCCCGCCCAATAAAAAACACATTACATGCTGTACCACCACAAGGGTTTCAAATGAAATACATCGTAATGCATCGTGTCACCACACCTCGCCCCAATGAAAGAACCATCACATACTGTACTCTGACGAAAGTCCATTAAAGACATCATAACGTACTGTTCATTATTATACAATGGCAGATATTACCCATGAAATATAGCTTAACGTATCGATCCTCGCTTACTAAGAAACAAAATACATCGTAATTATTATACCGTATCCTTTGTCTTCAACCGATGGAATCTGTAAAAAAGGGGCATTTTCCACCAAGCGAAAAAACAATGGATGGTAACATAACCGACGGCACCTATGATATGCATGAAACACATGACTGCACAGCTATCACCACCGGGTCATGAAACACATGATTGCATATCTTATCACAACCGATAAATGAAATACTAATACTATATGTTATCATCAGCCCAGACTAATGCAATACACATTAACATATTTTCTTTTCTTCAACTCGGACTAAAGGGAAAAACGGGAATCAATGTCCTCTCTAACCTCTGACCAATCAAATGCTCGTAGCATATCTGATCATCACTCCTGACCAGCCCAAACACACCCCGTAACACCTTGCGTCATCGCCTCTGACCAATCAAAATACATCATCACCTATCGCACCACCACCCTGACCAAAAACAGGGGAGAAAAAAAGCAAAACAAACAAACAAAAATCGAAACATCGTTTATCTCCATCATCCCTTTCCCCCACCTCCTAACCCTATCCAACATCCCTTCTCCATTCTTCCCTCATATCCCCCCCCCCCTCCCTCCACACACATGCAGACACAGACAGTGGGGGTGGGGAGGAGTACCTGACAGGCCACTTTCTTGTCGTCCCAGGAGAGCGCCCAGGCGACGCCCCCTTCGTGGAAGCTCTTGGCGTCGCTCAGGTACTGCGCCTCGTTCGTGGCCTTGTACAGCCAAATGGCGCCCAGACACAGCTCGTCCTTGTAACCCGTGGACCTGTCGGAAGAAAGGAAGAGGAAGATGATTTATGGTGATGATGATGATGATGATGATGATGATGATGATGATGATGGATGAGGAGGAGGAGAAGAAGAAGAAGAATGACGAGGAGGAGGAAGAGTGGGAGAAGCAGAAGAAGAAGAAGAAGAAGAAACGAAGAGGAAGAGAAAAGGAAGAGGAGAAGAAGAAGTAGTAGTAGTAGTAATAGTAGTAGTAGTAGTAGTAGTAGTAGTAGTAAAAGAAGACGACGACGAGCAAGGAGAAGAAGAAACGAAGACGAAGAAGACGACGAAGAAGAAGAGGAAGGAAAGGAGAGAGAAGAAGAAGAAGTAGTAGTATAGTAGTAGTAGTAGTAGTAGTAAAAGAAGACGACGACGAGCAAGAAGAAGAAGACGAAGACGAAGACAAAGACGACGAAGAAGAAGAAGAGGGAAAGGAGGAGGAGAAGAAGTAGTAGTAGTAGTAGTAGTAGTAGTAGTAGTAGTGGTGGGGGTAAAGAAGACGACGACGAGCAAGGAAAGAGAAAGAAGAAGAAGAACAACAACAACAACAACACGCACAAGAAGCTATACATTCATCAGCAAAAAAAACACACCATTAACCAGTGACAACAATGGCGCAGCGGAGAAGAGAGAGGGGGATGAATAGAGGGGGAGGGGGGGGGGAGGGAGTAAGGGGAGGGAAGGAGAGTGGGTGGGAATACGAAGGGGGGTGTGTGTGTGTGAGAGAGAGAGAGAGAGAGGAAAAGAGGGGAGGAGAGAGAGAGAGAGGGAGGGGAGAGAGAGAGAGAGAGAGAGAGAGAGAGAAGATGCCACTTACCCGTAGAAGTTCTGACGTTGGGTACGGAATTGGTGTAGGTTCCCGGGTTACTTTTGCAAAGGCGTACATGCTCTTGGCAGTGTCCAGCATCTGATTGGCGTAAGGGTCGTCTGCCAAAAGAACACGTA
>JAFLJL010018777.1:0-11961 GCA_018398815.1 Conus ventricosus | reverse complement strand
AAAATCCCCAGCACAAAAAAAGACTTAATCGCCCTAACAAAATTAATACCCGCGACTGCCTGCGCTTCTATCACCAGCTCGGCTATATTGATGCAATCCCCCACCACTGATTCACCTGCCACCGGCTCACAGGCTGCTGCTTAGCTGATATTGATCGCAGGCCTAGAGTTGTCGTCTGCTTCAGCCAGCCCGAGTCATGCGCAATGAAAAAAGTTGTCACGCTTCTTCCTGTAAATATTTTCTCACAAGTGAGTTAACTGGAAGTAGAAACGCTTCTGAAAATTTTGTTAGCCGGAAGAACCGTGACAACTTTTTTCAGTGCGCATGTGCTAACCATTAGTGAATACATTAACATGATGAAATCGAAACAACATTTGTGAGCGCGCATGTGCTAACCTTTAGTAAATACATTAACATGATGAAATCGAAACAACATTTGTGAGTGCTCATGTGTAATAATAAATTAGGATAATGAAATCGAGTTTGCTAGAATCCTAGACATGGATGGACTACGGGATCTTACAAAAGAAGTAAGAGCAACAGAGGCGCAGATAAATCGCGTTACTAAAGAAATATCTTCGTTACAAAATTTGGCAATGAGTTCTAATTCTCAATCACAGTCCAGTGAAGGACATAGCGCCAGTTTTTACGTAGAATATTGACTCCGTAGAAGCCAGCAGGCAGTTATTGATTTTTACCCCTCTGTGGCTAGTGTGGCATGCGTTTGCAGTGTGCGTTACAGAGTGCGCTATAAGTGTGTTATTGATCGTGTGTGGACGATTAAGTTAGCAAAAAATGAATGTTTTGCAGATTCAATTTTATTTATTTATTTAAATTTTTAGATTTAAAAATGGCTGCCGAACTCAGTGAATTTGATTTAAAGAATTGTAATGAACTATTTGACGAAACAATGAAAGTATTAAACATTGATTTTAGTGAATTTGAGTTTGAGAATGATGTAAACAATTATAATAAAGATCATAGTGAACTATTTGACGAAGCAATCAAAGTGATGAACATTGACTGTAGTGATTCAGAAAAAGCTAAAATATTAGCAGGTGTTATTGTAAGGTTAACGTGTCTTGAAGTGTTTGCAACGCTTGGGTGAAGAATAAAAACGTATTTTACTTACTTTTATTTACATTTATTTTTTTTAATTACGTAAATATTGTGGCTTAAAAATGACGGCCACAAGTAAATTCGGGATGGAAAGCTATATACGATGGAAGAAATATTTGGTAGTGACAAACAATTAAGCGATACGTTTAACGAAGTAGACATGGACATTATTAACCCACAAATGTTCATGAAAGCGTGACACATGCTATCAGTAAAATCCCAGAGTCTCTTCAGATGGAGCCGCCAGTAAAAGTGCTGTTGGCCGTTTGATTGATTATAAACGCCTGATGATGGTAACATGCAAGTCTGGGTTTCAACTAAACAGAAAGAAGTTATTAGCTATCGCAACCTTAATTCTGACTGGGCTGATTACATGCTTACCCAGTTTAACCATGCAAGTGAGGAGGCAAAGTTGAGGGGTTCTGGCTGGTCTGAAGGGTCAGTCCTTAAAATCAGATTGAGACAAACAAAGTTCTATCCTATAGTTGGCAATTCTTATCTTCCTCTCCCAAAAGAGTTAGAGTTAAAACGAGCAGTCTTAAACATAAAAATCCTGACAGCATGTGTTTTATGTGGTGCGTTTTAGCGCATTTACACCCTGTTAAAAATCATGCAAACAGAGTCTCTAATTATGAACAATATAAGCAAGAGCTGAACTTTGATAACATAACCTTTCCAGTGAGTATAGAAAGTATATCTCAGTTTGAAGAGCAAAACAAACCAATCACTGTAAACGTATATACATGGTCTGTAGTAAACAATCTACAGCCTCTATGGATTTCTCCTAAAGCCCCCCTTTAGGCGAACCGCTTAAGAATCATGTAGACTTGATACTGTTTGCAGATAGTACAAAGAGCCACTATGTATTAATTAGAACAATAAGCAGACTGTTAGAATATACCTCAAAGCATAAATATAAACAAGAGCTTTGTAGAAGATGTTTGGTTAGAATTCTACTATACAAGCAGCTGCCAGCCATAGAACTCATTGTAAAAGTTTTGTAGACTGTGAAACCAAACTCCTCACACCTAAACCAGGGTCTAAAGTTAGTTTTAAGAATGTACACAAAATGCAAATGAGCCCATACGTAGTCTATGCTGACTTTGAATCATCTTGCCGCAGTACTTACGGCCCTCAACAAGAACAAAAAACAACCTGATTGACCCACCATCAGATCTGTTCTATGCGTTTATTATTGTTAGGTCAGACGGCGCACACACATCACCTGAGATTTACAGGGGCCCCCAATGCAGCTAGTAGATTTTTAGAGCAGATGAAACAACTTCGTAATCAGTTATCAAACAAAATAAATCTTTCAGACATTGTTATGACTCCTGAAGACCAAGAACGTTAGGGACTCATCTACACACTGCTGGATTTGCGGCTTAGAGCTAACACCTAACAGTAAAGACGTGACAGTAAGAGACCACAATCACATTACTGGAAAGTTTCAGAGGGGCCGCGCACAACAATTGTAATTTTCAACTTAAGGTCGACCCAAAAAATGGAAATTGCTTATCTTCTTTCATAACCTACGAGGTTACGATTCTCGTTTTATCATGCAAGCAGTAACTTCTGAATATAAGAAGGTTACCTGCATTGCACAATCTTCAGAAAAGTACATGACTTTTACTCTTGACTGTTTATCCTTTTATGACTCTGCCCAACATCTGATGGCAAGTTTGGATAAATTAGCAGGATCGCTACAGGATTTCCAATCACTAAACAATACTTTGACCCATCTTTAGTGCGCAAAGGCGTCTATCCTTATGAATACATGAACTCGTGGGACAGGTTTGACGAGACTCGCTTCCTCTAAAGGCGCTTTCTTTCTAGTCTTAGAGGCAAAGACATAACTGATGCTGACTATGAATACGCTTAGAAAGCCTGGACAGAATTACACTGTCAAACAATGGGCAATTATCATGATCAATATTATTGGCTGACGTGTGTTTATTGGCAGACGTCTTTCAGAATTACAGATCTACATGCATGAAACATTACTGTCTAGACTCATCACATTACATCTCTGCCCAGGCCTTTCTTGGGATGCTTTCTTAAGTCTACAAACATCAAGATTGACTTAATTTCTGATCTACCACACTTCAGCTGATTGAAGACGGCCTAAGGGGAGGTATTAGCATGGCCTCACATCCTTACTGCAAAGCCAACAACAAGTACTTAGATGATTATGACCCAACTAAACCATCCAACTATCTAATGTCTTAGACGCCAACAATCTGTATGGATGGGCTATGAGCCAGCCGCTTCCATTACGTAACTTCAGGATGTACACTGGACATGGTACAAATAATATTCAAGGGGCATTAAAGTGGTTGGACAGTTTGACGTCAGATCAACAGTATGGTTTTATTCTAGAAGTAGACTTAGAATATCCTCGTGAACTGCATGACCTCCACAACGATTATCCTCTGGCCGCAGAAAGATTAAAAATGACCCCCAAGAACCTCCTAAACTTGTGCCTAATCTTAGGCATAAAACTAAATATGTGTGCCATTACAGACTCCTACAGTTTACCTAAGACACGGACTGAAACTGACTGCTGTTCACAGAATCATTGCGTTTGACCAAGAGTCCTTTATGAGGCCATACATCAAGAAGAATACTGATCTTAGAACCCAAGCGCTGATGCTTCAGAAAAGACTTCTTTAAACTGATGAACAACAGCTTTTTTGGGCCCAAAACTATGGAAAATCCACACAAACGTAAAGATGTGAAATTAGTTACAAAAGAAAACCAAGCAATTAAGTTTGCCTCTAAACCTAACTATCAAGACTTTAGAAGATTTAACGACAGCCTGGTTGGCATTTATGATGAAGAAAAAGGATGTTAAGTTGGACAAGCCGGTGTTTATCGGCTTTACCGTATTAGAGTTGTCAAAGTTATTGATGCTAGAATTTCTGTACGACTACTTTAAACCACTGTACCCAGAAGCAAGAGTCCTTTACACAGACACTGATAGTTTTATTCTAGACGTTCCCACAGAAGACTTCTATAAGGATTTAGAAACTGAGGTAGCTAAAGGAACTGATGGATGGTACGACACATGCGACTATCCAAAGTTCGCCTTTACATTCAATTTGTGAACAAGAAAGTGATTGGAAAGATGAAGGATGAACTTAATGGACAGGTATCAAGAATATGTTGGTTTGCGGTCAAAGATGTACAGCGTTGCTAGCCAGACTTCTGTAATAAAGAAGGCTAAGGGCATAAGTAAAGAAGTTGTCAAAAAAAATATAACTCACGACAACTACAAGCAAGCTCTCTTTGAAAACAAAGTATTTTATCACACAAATGTTAATCTGCGCTCTACTCTTCATCAAGTAAACACAACTGCTGTTAACAAAAAATCACTAGTCTCTAAATAACAAGAGAACTTACGTCAATCCCGAGTTTTCATATGCTGTAGGGCATTGGAGAACTTTAAAAGAATAACTTGACTGACTTGGCTTGTACTTACTTAAGAACCTAACTAATACTTACTTAAGAACCTAACAAGAACATAACTAGTACTTTCTATAACTTGTAATTTACTTGCACTTAACTTAAAAAGTACGTTCTATAACTAACTTAACTTGTACTTAAACTTGTACTTATCTAGTTCTTAACTTGTACTTTATCTAGTTCATTAAAAAAACTATTCCATAGAAATGGGTCTACAGTGGGAGGTTGCACTTTTTTTGCAGAAGTTGGTTCTTCTTCTTTTACTGTGGGGGCTTGCGGCTTTGTTGCTAGGTATCGGTGTTAGGTATTTTGTATGCTAAAAAACCACCCCAGGAACAACAGCAGCTCCCAATACATAATGATACATCTTATTGTTGATTGTGTTGATGTTAATTGTGTTGTTGTTAATTGTGTTGTTGTTGGCGGTGGCAGCGATGTTGTATTACTATCTAACAATTTTTGTTTTGCTGATTGGTTTGCTTTTTGCAGTCTGTTCCATTCAGCTAGTTTACGCCCAGCCTCAACACGTCCAGGACTTTTAGACTTAGTAACATTACTCACTTGTGGTACATTCACTTGCAGTACATTCTGCTCCTGCGGACTGTCCTGCAGACTGTCCTGCGGCATCGCAATCTTCTTCTCCTGATCGCTCATTTTTTTTATTGCGATTAAATTTAATATGATCAAAATTAATATGATTAAAAGTAATTAATCCCATGATGAATGGGCATAACATCGTCCCAAATCTGTAATACATGTCACATGCAAGAGTTTCTAGTGACTTGTTTAAAACCGGATCTTGTGATAAGTCGTATTTTAAATCTTCTTCTGAATCAACCGGCGCCATCTTACTTACTAACTTAGCATATAGGCTAATCATTGTCTGACCTACCGATCTAACCATTTTTGACCCTAGCTGTGCTTCGTACCTAGCGTAGTACTTCTCAACGTCTGAAGTAGACAATTGTTGGATTTGTTCAACACTTAGTTCAGTGCCTAAATACTGTCTAGTTTTTCCACACGAGCTAGAGAGTATAATCTTTCTTTATGGCAGTGGTCTGCGGAGTAGTCTGCTTGCTCCTCACACTTTAATAGTTCGTCACAATCCCTTTTAAAAAGCAATAAAAAATAATATAATACTTTTAAAACCATGAGTTTAACGTTGGTTAATTATGCAGTGCCTATTGTTAGTGTTATAGTTTATTCAACCCTTGCAAATGTTTGTTAGGAATAAAACCGCCAAACATGGGAAAGATAGAAGATTCGCCAAAACTAGTTGCAACCTTATTTTTAGCTTTAACAACAAAAGATTATCTGATTAAAAAGCACATAGACAGTCTTTGTATTATGATTATTTTAATTATTTTTTTAGTTAATAAAAAGATGAGTGAAAAAAAGATTATCAATACGATTTACCATTCTGCTGTAAATTAGTGGTCTTAGTATAGGCTATAGCGGTGTTTGCAAAAAACTTGTTTAAAATGAGGCTGGCTGACCTAGGAAGGTTAGACGTTTAGGACGTTGTTAAGGTTATAGTTGTAATTACTGCAGGGATTGCATCAAAAGACTTTCTGTTACACAGGGGATTATCACAGAAAATATTAATACATAGAAAGATTAATTCATAAGAAAATAATTTATAAAAGATGTCTGGATTAGTTCTGATGGTGGGAGGAGCTATTGTTAACGCTTTAGCCTTCTCTGGAAGCAATTATATGTTTAGTAAATTGCGGTCCGATGAAGAGAGAGAACGGCATAACAAGGCAATAGAAGATTTAGCCAAGGCAAGAGACGCTTACGAGAAAAGGCGAATTGCTCACTTAGACTTATTAATAAAAAGTTAAGAGAACAGGGACATGCAGAGCACACATTTACAGACGTTGATGACGCAATGAATGAGTATTACTTAGTGACAGGAAAGAAGTTTCTAAAAATCGCCACCGCCAGAACTGTCTGACTTTTATGAACCATCTGAGGAACAGAAGACTGCAGAGGATAGGCTTTATTGTAGTTGGCGTGACCTCAGTCTATCTTGTTGCTCACTTTCTTGTGTAAAATAAAATGCATTTGAAATATGGACAAAATATATTATTCTCCTAAAGGGTATTGGAAAGGAAAGACTGCTATTGAAAAACTGAGTAAAGCTGCTAGAGTGTATGAATCAGATGCGAAAGACTGGCTTTCAAAACAGGCAATTTGGCAAATATATCTGCCTGCCCCAAAAAGAATAATAAGGCCCAGATTTGTTAACTCAGTTCCAAATGACACCCACCAAATGGACTTGTTGTATCTTCCACATGACAAGTTAGAAGAAAAAAGTTTAAGTATGCTCTAACAGTTGTTGGGCATGGCTTCAAGATACAAAGAGCTGAGCCTTTAACGGATAAAAGCTCAACTGCTGTGGCTGTGGCTTTACAACAAATATACATGCGAGGCCCATTAAAGTATCCCAAAGGGTGATTCAAGTTTATGATGGGAAAGAGTTTAAAGGTTCTGTAAACCAACTGTTTTTAAAACATCATGTTACAGTTAAGAGAGGGATCCCAGGCAACCATCGATCACAAGCCCTAGTAGAAAACTTTATAATGAATCTAGCTGAACGCCTGTTTACCTATCAATATCACAAGAGAAATTATGGACACTACGAAGTACAGAACGCGTAACACAGAATGGGTTAGGAGGTTGCCAGCAGTCTTACGCGCCATGAACAATGAAGAATATAAAGCAACAGGTCTTAAACCAGTAAACGCGATCAAATTAAAAAAAATTAGCATTACTGAAGATGTGCAGGGGACTCAAAAACTCTTGCCGTTTGGACTAAAAGTAAGATACTTGTATGCTCCTGGAGAGGCAGAAGGTGATGTTAGAATTAGAGCCACAGATCCTATATGGAGCGTAGACGTATATGAAGTTGAAAGAATCATGAAAACAACCCCTCCCGTGTATTATTTAAGAGAGACTCTCTCTTCTAGCGGTGCTACTACGTCTAAAAGGCCTGCCCCTAAAAGATCGTTTGTTCGTGAAGAGCTGCAAGTTGTCCCGCCAAACACAGTGAGTTAACAAAAAAAAGTATTTGCTAGACTTATTTTTGCTAAACCCTTAATTTTTATATCCCTGGAGAGAATGTAAATATGCTGGTTCACGATCACCAAAATCTTATCTTGCACGTAAGCCCCCATTTTAATGTACTGATTACGTCAATTTTAGAGGTTTTTGTGTGTTAATTTTAGTTGTAAAACAGGTGTTAATTTTGGTCAAAAATGACATGAGAAGGACGTGATTTGTATGTGAAAAGGGGGTTTTCGTGTAAAATAAGATAGGTGGTCGAGAACCCGCATATTTACATTCTCTCAAGCCTACATTCCTACAGGTAAAGGAACCCAATATCTGGCAGATATATAACCCGATAATGGGCAGAACCTCAAAACTGTCAAAAAAGTATTCAGGTGTCACCATACCTCAAGGCTTCAGCTGGGACACCCACATCTTCAACAGGTCAGCAAGATTGTGAGATTTCTTCATTAAAACTTGAAGATGGGCTCCACATCGCCATCAAAGAGACAGCATATAATACAATGATTCGTGCTGCTCTAAAAGTATGCTTCGCCTGTCTGGGACTCCCACAGTGCCAGTGTCAACAGCAAGACAAAGTCCATCGTCGTGCAGCCCACCAGACAACTCACGTTAACAACATGCTGACCCAGCTGCGCTGGGCCCCACCGGGGGAGAGGGTAAGAACGGTGAGCTGACAACACTCTCCCAGTTCCATCAGGGAGAGGGTAAGAACTGTGAGCTGACAACACTCTCCCAGTTCCATCAGGGAGAGGGGAAGAACGGTGAGCTGACAACACTCTCCCAGTTCCATCAGGGAGAGGGTAAGAACTGTGAGCTGACAACACTCTCCCAGTTCCATCAGGGAGAGGGGAAGAACGGTGAGCTGACAACACTCTCCCAGTTCCATCAGGGAGAGGGGAAGAACTGTGAGCTGACAACACTCTCCCAGTTCCATCAGGGAGAGGGTAAGAACTGTGAGCTGACAACACTCTCCCAGTTCCATCAGGGAGAGGGGAAGAACGGTGAGCTGACAACACTCTCCCAGTTCCATCAGGGAGAGGGGAAGAACTGTGAGCTGACAACACTCTCCCAGTTCCATCAGGGAGAGGGGGAGAACGGTGAGCTGACAACACTCTCCCAGTTCCATCAGGGAGAGGGGAAGAACTGTGAGCTGACAACACTCTCCCAGTTCCATCAGGGAGAGGGTAAGAACGGTGAGCTGACAACACTCTCCCAGTTCCATCAGGGAGAGGGGAAGAACTGTGAGCTGACAACACTCTCCCAGTTCCATCAGGGAGAGGGTATTACTGACAGCATATAACAAGACGAGCCACCTTCCTGCCACTACAACCAGCTGTAGAAAGTTGTCTTTTTCGCCAAGAATTGTATGCAAATGCAACTGAGGCAATTTCAACTCAGCAGAATATTTTCATTCCAGGATTTAGCCCTCCCCCCTTCCCTTCCCATCTCATGCCTCTCCTCATCGAGTGCCCCACCCCTTCTCCTGTCCTTGTCTTCCTCTTCTACTGACTGATGGAAGCTGATCCTGTGGGCAAATTCTGCTGCCAGCATATCTCGCCCCCTTCCCCTCCACCCCCCCCCCCCCCCCCCCCCCCCCCCCTTCAGTTCCACATCAGAACCACCAGAATGATGCGTGTTGGCAGATCCACCACTTTTCACCAATCCATAGAAATTTAAATCCATAGAAATATTGCGAAAAAAAATTGGTGAAAAAATAATCAGGAAATTCGCGAGGCGCAAATCGCGTTTTCGATACTGCGGCAGACAATACAACATCATAGAGAACTCTTGTTGTAAACTTCGTGTGAGAAAACAATCGCGCATTTGTCCTTCCACGTCGGCAAAATGCTACGAAATCGACAAAATTTGAACAATTTGTCCTGGTTGGACCAAGACAGTGGACCATAATCACGTGATTCTCAGATTTTCGGAACATTGATTGCACCATTTTAAATGAAATATTCAAATATAGCAAGGCGGGGAGCAGAAAGAGAAAGGGATGGAGGAGATTGGGGCGGATGACTTTTTGCCTTTCCTTGGTGGGAGTGCTGATTTGACAAACCCCAAACACAAAAGCGGACACTACGCTCTATCGAGGGTCGGCTACACGAGTGTTGGCCAAAAACAAAAGTTTCAGTCAACCTACGAACCTTATACTTAATCATTCGACTCTGTTACAATAACCACAACTAGGCTATATTTTTTCCTTGGCCCGGCGCCTGCATGAACTGCACATGAAGTGGGGTGTAGCTGCTTCTGACCTGTAATAAGCTTAGGATGGGAGTATGAGTGTAATACATGGATTGCACATGAAGTGGGGTGTAGCTGCTTCTGACCTGTAATAAGCTTAGGATGGGAGTATGAGTGTAATACATGGATTGCACATGAAGTGGGGTGTAGCTGCTTCTGACCTGTAATAAGCTTAGGATGGGAGTATGAGTGTAATACATGGATTGCACATGATGTGGGTTGTAGCTGCTTCTGACCTGTAATAAGCTTAGGATGGGAGTATGAGTGTTATACATGGATTGCACATGAAGTGGGGTGTAGCTGCTTCTGACCTGTAATATTTTAAAGATGGGAGTATGAGATGTTATACATGGACAAATTCAAATATTCTTGGAAAACCGCATCGATGGATTCCGAGCAAGGGAGTTCCCGCTTGCTAGGTTCTCCTCATTTTTGGTCAGGGGAATTCCAATGTCCGTCAATTGGCGGTCTGACGGTGGTCCCCCCTTGGACAGGAGAGGGCCAGCAGAAGAGGAGAGAGATGGGAGATAGAAGTGAAGTAACGGAAAAACAGTTAATGGAATGACAAACGCAAAAAAACAACAATACTGACATGACGAAGGCATTCTTCAGTTTCAGCTTCATCAAAAAGGTGTCACTGCGTTCGAAATAGTCCATACACGCTACACCGCAGTCGCTAAGCTACAAGGCTACAGTGAAGAGGGTGGGTCCATACACACTAGACCGCAGCTGCTAAGCTACAAGTCTACAGTGCAGAGGGTGGGTCCATATGTGCTACACTACAGCTGCTAAGCTACAAGTCTACAGTGCAGAGGGTGGGTCCATACACGCTACACCACAGCTGTTAAGCTACAAGACCACAGTGAAGGCGGTGGGATCCATACACGCTAGACCACAGCTGTTAAGCTACAAGACCACAGTGAAGGCGGTGGGGTCCATACACGCTACACCGCAGCTGTAAACTACAAGACCACAGTGAAGGCGGTGGGTCCATACACGCTACACCACAGCTGTTAAGCTACAAGACCACAGTGAAGGCGGTGGGGTCCATACACGCTACACCGCAGCTGTTAAGCTACAAGACCACAGTGAAGGCGGTGGGGTCCATACACGCTGGACCGCAGCTGTTAAGCTGCAAGTCTACAGTGAAGAGGGTGGGGTCCCAGGCTAAACAGGCAGCTGCTAAGCTACAAGACCACAGTGAAGTGGGGTCCATACACGCTACACCACAGCTGCTAAGCTACATGACCACAGTGAAGAGGGTGGGTCCATACACGCTACACCACAGCTGCTAAGCTACATGACCACAGTGAAGAGGGTGGGGTCCATACACGCTACACCACAGCTGCTAAGCTACGAGACCACAGTGAAGTGGGGTCCATACACGCTACACCACAGCTGCTAAGCTACATGACCACAGTGAAGAGGGTGGGGTCCATACACGCTACACCACAGCTGCTAAGCTACGAGACCACAGTGAAGTGGGGTCCATACACGCTACACCAGCTGCTAAGCTACAAGACCACAGTGAAGTGGGGTCCATACACGCTATACACCACAGCTGCTAAGCTACAAGACCACAGTGAAGTGGGGTCCATACACGCTACACCACAGCTGCTAAGCTACGAGACCCACGTGAAGTGGTGGTCCATACACGCTACACCACAGCTGCTAAGCTACGAGACCACAGTGAAGTGGGGTCCATACATGCTACACCACAGCTGCTAAGCTACAAGACCACAGTGAAGTGGGGTCCATACACGCTACACCACAGCTGCTAAGCTACAAGACCACAGTGAAGTGGGGTCCATACACGCTACACCACAGCTGCTAAGCTACATGACCACAGTGATGAGGGTGGGGTCCATACACGCTACACCACAACTGTTAAGCTACGAGACCACAGTGAAGAGCGTGGATAAATTAATTTATGATTATGATGAAAGCATTTCAGGATCTTATGCACACGACTTAGCAGACTTGCGTATGAATCCAACTCGCTTGTCTGATCTTACGTACCAGCCTAACACTGTCGGCGCTACTACTCTTGTT